>AWUE01010702.1:0-14888 GCA_001974825.2 Corchorus olitorius | reverse complement strand
AACTTAATTAGGATGTTTCCTAGGTAATTTCCTTTACTTATTCTCCAAGTCTAGGTTAAATCCAATTAGAACTAGGATTAATTCACTATATAAAGGGAGTTCTATCCCTTATTTTCCTCACATCAAAACCGGCGGCTTAGAGGTATGTTTAATTCTCTTCTCTTTCAATTTAATTTTCCAGATTTATTCTTTAGATGCTAGGCTTTCAAATTTTGCATGATTATTTAGAATTTGGAAAAATTAAGTTGAGAATCTAACTTTGTGCCGTTTGGAGTGGTGTAGAGATTTGGTGTAATTTTTCTTTTCAATTACTTGTTTGTCGACAAACACATAGCAACATGGATGAGTTTGAAGCGCGATTTGAATCTTTGAGAGCTCAATTCAAGGATTATGGGAGCTTGTATGATGAGAACTTTGAAGGAAGATTCACAAGGGAAGATTGTCGTGAAGTCTTAGCCATGGTCGACAACCTTCCCGCCGATGATGTAGCCTCCAAACCCGGTTTCAAGGCTCGTATGATCTCTCAAGCCATGTGGAAGAAGGTTAAGGCTGCATACAAAGAGCAAGTGAAGAGGGAGAACGCCGAGATTGATAATTGATGGCATGCCGAACGCTAAGTTTTTCTCTCTTGAAAAAACCTCGCTGTGGACAACCTCGTTACAATCATCCAAGAGGACCTTCAAGGAGATTCAAACAATGGATGGGAACAAGGCCAACACCATGGAGCAATTTGCCACGCATAGATGATTATCGAAGCAAGCCATATCGCCCTCCATATCGACCTCCACCCATGCCTTGCCGATATGCCCCATACAACCCTTATGCCGCATCCTCATCTCACCACAATCATGTGAGACCACCACTTGTTGCTGCTGTGTATGCGACTGAGCAAGGAGCACCACGACCTTTGCTTGAGGAGAACAACCGTTCCAAGGTTGATGAGGTAAAAGATAAGTCTTTTAGTTTCAATTTCTTCTGAATCTAACCCAAGCTTGGACCTCAATTGTAAGTCTAAGGATGATGAAGAAAAGTCGATCAAGAGGACGAGCAAAAGAGTCAACTACTCATCCTGTTTTTATCAAGATCAAAAGCATATGTGATCGTGTAATCCAAATTCAAGAGGATCTCAATGGTATTACCCAAAGCTTGGAGGAATTTGTTGAGCTTATGGAGAAGGCTATTGATGAGCCGATTGATTGAATTTAGGTCTTAGAAATTTTAATTTTACTTTTATGCACTTAGGTAGTAGTTATTTATTTTAAGCTTGTTTTTATTTTTCCATTAATAAGACAATTAAGTTTTTCCCCTTTCCCTTTTCCCTTTTAATTTCTTTATTGTTTTCATGTTTAAGTTGCAACTTCATCATCCATACAAGGTATGCCGCTTAAACTTTAGCTCTTTAAATTTCGCACGCAACCTTTACTTGTTTGGTTTATTGTTTACTTTCACATTGAGGACAATGTTGAGTTTAAGTGTGGGGGGGGGAAATAGGTGAATGCTTAATGCTTAATATTTGAAAAAAATATATTGTTTAATTTTTGTTCTACTATACATGTTTGTGGGTGTCGTCCTAGTTAAGAAAACCCTCAGGTGACATAACACCTCCTAAGTACCCCTATCAGTCTTAGGTTGAAATGGCTTTCGTCACGAGCTATGTGCCGTCGTACACCTACGAAAGTGGAATAATTTTTGCATGTTTAGTTTTAGTGTTAACTTTAGGTTTAGTTTTTAGATTTGGTTAGGTAGTTCCTTATCTCGAAAATTTGAGCAAAATTTTGAATTTTAATTGTTATACACATGTTAAGTGATTGATTTGATTATGGAAGATTGATGCTTAGAGTATTAAGAATGCTTTAATCTTTGATTAAGTTTTAGCATGTATTTGATTTCTTAGAATTAAGTATAATTTGAGATTGTGATATAAACTTATTTATCCAATGCTTTCATAACTTATTACTTTTAGAACTTGTGTTGAATCTTGTTTATACTTATAGAAGTATGTCATGGATATGTCAAGAAATAAGTGTGGGGGTATCAAGGGTAGCTAGAATCTTTAAAAAGAAGTGTTTTCATGAAAGAGGAGAAGAGGTACTTCTGATCTTTCCATAGTTGTCACTCTTTGAAAAAAATTAATTAATTAATAAAAAGAAAAGGTTAGTAACCTTAGAAGAGGATTAGAGGCATGGAATGCAGAAGTATTGTCCCTCTGAAAAAAATGAGTGTCAGTAACCTCAAAAGAAAAAAAAAGGGAGTTAGTAACCCCTAAGTCATGAACACTTCTAAGGTTAGTAACCTTGGTTCTTAAAAATAAGCCACCTTTCTAACCCATTTTATATCTTGATGAATATCCATGATATTACTTTTCTGTGGGACATAGATGGATACACAAGCTTATGGTAAGTGATAGTTATGTGAAGAGGAAAGATGATAAGTGAATTGAATTTCTTTTATTATGCTTACTTAAGATTGATGATGCTTGTTATCTCTTGATTTTTAGAATTGAGTATTCACATTATTCTATGATATCTTGATTTCATGATTAGGTTGTCTCTTGATATGTGTGTGCAATTGGAATTGTTTTGACCTTTCTTTTGAGCAAAGTACACTAGTTTGCTAGGGACTAGCAAAGCTTAAGTGTGGGGGAAATATGATCAGACCAAAATGATGCATGTTTTTATGGTCATTTTCCTATGCTTTTGAATGTATTTGTGTTAGATTTTACCCTATAATGCTTACATTTGTGATTGTAGGTGTTGAAGAGGTAGAATATGCAAATATGTTAATTTAGGCACTTTTTGGAGCTATTTTGGTTGATTTTTAGCACAAAGGTTTTTCATGGATTTTCTTGGAAGAAATTGGAGATCTCGTGTTTGTGAATGAAGAATCTATGGAGTCAATTTTATGCCAATTGAAGTCATAAAGTTGAAAGCTACAAAGTTCCAAAGCAAAGGAGTAAGAAGAATTCAAGTTGCAAGGAGACATGTCGAGCCATCAGGAGGACATGGGTGATCAGGCTTAAGACCTGGGTGCTCAGGCCAACCAGGTGGGCGCCCAGCGCGAGTCGGGGCCTTTGTCAGCGCGCGCCATCAGCCACTTGTGGGTGTCTTCATGCTGAAGCTTCTTCCTTTCTTTCCAGATTTGGAGTCAGTTTGGGAAAACAGCCATAACTTTTGATCCCGAACTTCAAATGAGGCGTATGAATATGCGTTGGAAAGCTAACTTCGAGAGCTACAACTTTCGTGTTTTGGTCGAGACCCAGTTTTGCCGTTATCATGGACGAAAATGCCCTTGAAGTTTCTGCAGACGTGCTGGACCTAGAAAAGCCCATGAATTCAAGCCCAAATTGATATGATTAACCTAATTTCGGTATTTGGAGATAGCCCAGACCTGGAGGACGAAATTCCACTCAATTGGAGAGGGTTTAATGAGCTTAAAAGTCTATTTTGTCCTAGGTTAAGTTTGCCCTAAGTCTCTAGTATAAATAGACATCTTTTTTCTCTAGAATGGGGGGTTGGACGAATTTGAAGAGCAAGGAGAGCCGCCGGCCAGCTTCTAGGTTTTTCTATTCCTTTTTCTTTTGATGGCTACTCAATTCATGAGTAGCTAATCTTTTATTTCTCCAATGTAGGATCTTATTGATCTCTTGACTTATTATTATTTATGGGGAGACTTTTGTTCTTTATAATTTGATTTTCTATTTGAATATGTTTCTTATCCCTATACTTCATCTTATGTGTTCATATTTTGATTGATTTGGAGGCCTACTTATCTTGAGATTTATGAATGCTATTGTTAGATTCAAGTTGGCTTGAGTCAAGCTAATATTGGTCCAAGTAACAATTGTTAATTCTAGGAGTCCTAGGTTCAATGGGATTATCAAACCTTGTTGAAATCTATAGGCCGAGATGGTAATAGATGTAATTGAGTTTGGTATTGATTTATCATGCATGCGGAAAAGTAAACCTTAATGCTTGTTCTATGATTCTTCACAGGGTGATGCTTGATTAGAAACAATAGAAATTGGTTTTTGCGAGATGCGGATTGATTTTATTAGCATGTTGGAGGGTTGAGTATTCCTCTTCTATACCAATTATTCAAGTAGAGTTGTTTAAGATATTAGGGAGATTATTTTATTCTAAGGAAAGTTGAAGCCTACTTTTTAGGATATATACTACTTTGGAGTAATTTATGATGCTTAATTGATTGACAATTAATATCAAATTCATGATTTGTGTCAATGATCCATATCAATCTAGTCAAGAGTGAAATTAATTCTATATTGGAGACTTGTCTTATATAGTTTGTTACTTGATTTATTTTGCTTCTAGTTTGTTTTGTTAGTATTAATTTAGACTACTTGATCTCAACTTTCAAACTTCTTATTTTAAACACAATAAATTAGTAAAGAAATTATCTTCTCTCTCTATGGATTCGACCCCTACTTACCCTAGCTATTTAGTTAAGTTTTGTGGGGATTTATCTTGTGATTGCTCAACGACTCGATCACAAGGCCCAAGTCGTCTCCCATACAGAGGAGAGGCCGCCCTCTGCCCTGCAGAGAGATATTTTTCTCTTCCTGCAGGAAGGAGGCAGAGAGCTAAAGTTTGTCAGCAAGAGAAACATCTATACACGTGAGAGAGGCATGAGATTTTCAACCTCACACTCAACATAGTCGACCTGGCATAGTGGAGAAATAGCCTAGCCCTTTTCCCCTCCCTGGGAGGCGAAACTGCAACTTGTATTTTGTTCAATTAAGGACAAAATAGTAAAATTGACCAATTGAAGAGGCTAGAGGCTGCGATTTCTACCAAGGAGCATGCCATGATTATCCTTGTGCTATGTAGATCATCTTGGCAAAATTTCACCTCATTCTGACATCGGAGTAAAAACTTATGCCCAGTTTTCAATTAAGGACTTTTTGGGGAGTGAAACCAAGTTCACCATGAAGGAGAGCTCGAATTCACTTGAAATTTTTTCCATAGTCTTATGGAGATAATCTAAGCCTACTGGTGAAATTTTGGCTTATTCCGAGATCGTTTGCAACTTTAGCATTCTTTTCAGTTAAGGACATAAGGCTTTGTCACCCCGGTTTAAGCCATTTTCTTAATTAATTATTATTTTCATGATTTAAAGAGCTAAATATGGCTAAGTAGGAGTAATGTTGTGGCTTTGATGATCAAAGTTCAATTTATGATGTCAATTGGCCACTACTTAGTCAAAATAGCTAAATTCAGCACAAAAGAAGCAACGAAGGCCTGCTGCAGTGTGATAGGAAGAGGGAAGAATTATCATCAACTACCCAGGAGGAAGATTTCCATCTCCCATCCAAGCAGTGTGGCGCCCTGACATCTATTTTCCCCTCTCCCTAGTAGTTGAAAGCAATCAGAAGGAGAAAGAAGCTTCACTGCACCTTACTAGAAGCTGTCATCTGCATAGGAGGAGGATTTTGCCTTTCTCAGCAAGGCAAGCCCATTAATGCCAAAGCCCATGCCGCCCCCTATATAAAGGGAGGTCATTCTCAGGTTTTAGAGAGATATCACTCATCTCAAAACCAGCTCCTGAAGCTACAAACTTGCTCCGCGCAAAAAAACCAAGCTCCGTGATTATTTTCTCTCTGGCTCTGCGCCATTTTCACCTTGTTCATCACGAGTTCTTCACTCGTTCATCATGTTTTCCTTGTTTAGATCTTGTCTCAGGACAAACAAACACTCTTTTAGTGTTTTTCTCTTATTTTAATCTTGTCTTCGGACATAAAAACATTGTACACGTGTTCTTCATTCAGAAATAACAAATCAAATTGTTATTTTCTTTTCAATTTCAATTGCAATCAAAGCAGATCTCCTAGATCTGATCCAGTTAGAGGAAGGTCCAGTTATGAAGAACAATTAGTTGTGGATCCAATGATTTAAATGCTCCGGTGTGACTTTGATCCAGTCCCCACAATCGCTCTGATCTTTTAATCTGCTGCTCCGCGCATCAGATCCAGTTTTTACAACCTCTTTGTCAATTTCAGCTAATTGACTGGCACACCCTCGTGCTGTCATAAAGAATTCTCCACGAAAACTCTAGTAAGAGATTTTTGGCGCAACATTAATTTAGCTTAATTATTAATATAAAACAATTACCAAATTTCAAAGTTTTAGAAATTATCCATATAAACCATTAGTACAACTTCATCTATTGTAACCTAGTAATAGGCATCTCCTCAAAACTTTGATGAGGAAAAAAAAAAGAATTTGAATATTTGTTTGCCGTAACTTCTTCGACTTTGAACAAAGTTTTTTTTTTTTTTTTTATCACTTATTTAGAACTGGTTTCACATTGCATTCTGTTGTAAAAAAAATTTGTATTCACCTCAAACGCAAATCTAAACAAATTTTGAATTATATATATATATATAAATATATATATATATATATATATATACATGTGTGTGTGGGGTTCTTTGTTTTGGCCATCAATATATATATGTTAAGGTTTAATCAACTAATAATAAATTAAAAATGCCATCGGGTATTTGGTCTGATAGTAGAATGTTAAACTCTTAGTTCCAGTATATCTGGACCATGAGATCTTGGGTTCTACTCTCACGGAATGTGAGTTTCCTTTATAATTTATTTATTTGTGTATTTAGTATGTTAATAGTTATAGATGAAATTAGAGATTTGACAATCCTAGTTGATTTATGTACGTTTCAATTTGTAAATAGGGAAGTCAATGTATTAGCACATTCTCTAGCTAAGATTAAGCTGAATAATCGTGTGGTGCAGGACTATTCCTCCCAGCGTTTGTAATCTTTGATTATTGATTAATGAAAGTGATTATTTGATTAAAAAAAATAAATTAAAAATAATTAAAATGATTTAATTGAGTTGATGTGAATTTTATGGCATGTTAGTAGTATTGATCGAATTTGAGGTGTGCATAAATTGATTTTGAGTATCACTGCCCTAATTAATCATGGTAATGGAATTAGGTAGAAGGAAGAGATAAAAGAATTGAGTACTAAATTGGAATGGAAGTTAGTGGATGGACTATACTTAGCAAATGGGGGAGGAGTTTGACCCAAAAGTGGGAGAAGTATTTGAGGCATGCAAGGAATTACCAAATATGTACTTTTTAGTAGAAATTTTGGGCACCTATTGGCCAAACTGGGGCTGCAAACTCCCTTACACCCACCAACTCATCAATTGTTTGTCCTTTCCCTTTCACACATATGCTGCCCGTTGCTTTCATACTGTTTCTCATTTAAGAACATCATGCTTCAATCTCTGAAGCTTGACTGCATCAAATTTAGGTGCCTACTTCGCCAAATTCATGAAATACTAGGAGATTAGTTTGGAAAATTATCGGATGGGAAGACTTAAGGAAGCATTTAAAGGTTGCCGGATTTTATTCAATGGTGAGTGTAATTGATGATTTGAGTATTTGGAAATTGTTCTAAGGAATGTACACAAATTATGAAATTATATTATATATACTAGTACTAGTATATATAGGGGATAATAAAAAATTGATTGAATGATTTTATAGCAATTTTTGTGAAATAAAACTTTTTGCTGATTTTACTGGTCTTTTGAAATTACTGTCGCATAATTGGTCTTGTTGTTGGCAAATTTGACTTAGAACTTTAATTTTAAGCTACTTAGAGGTTAAATTGGATTTGGTGTATGCTGAGACATTTGTAGTATATCACGTCAGCTTCCAATGGTTGTGGTTTCATTGGATTCCGTTTTGTGGATTGGAAGTTGATCGAGGATTTCTCACAAGCGTACAAAGTCGTTATTATTATAGAATAAAAAATATCGTTCTTACAAGGACCACGGTTTGATTTCTACCCGTGTTAAAACTAAAGCGAGAAAAAACATGAAAAAAATATGAAAATTAAACCGAGAATTAATGGTTGCTTCAATTAACTGGAAATAAACTAAACTTACTAATTAGGAAGATGTACAATACCAATTGAACGAAATTAATCACGAGTCTATCCAATTTAGTATAGTGAATAAGAAAAAGGCTATCTGGTTTTTTTCCCCTTAATTTAGGTTCATTGATCATCGAATCTACAGTGGAAAAAGGATGATTAAATAAGAAATTTAAACAAAGAAATCTAGTATGTATTTTTTCTTTACAGTAGTAGTTACTAGGCCTAGTGGCTAAGATGTTTAGGGTCAGTATGAGAAAACAATAAAAAACAAATAAGTGATAAGAGTTCACCTAACGAATTTTGGCTGAATTATGGTAAAGAGTTGACCAAACAAATTTTGTAAGCTTGAAAGGGAAGAAAAATGCACGGCCAGCTCTCTGAAGACACGGCGGTGGAGGTTCCGGCAGCCGTGCTATGGAAGGTTTACCATGGCGTTGAACTTGGAAAGCTTGCCGCTCAACTGTTACCTGATGTCTACGGCAGGGTAGAAGTTGTGGAAGGTGATGGAGGCGTTGGAACTATTGTCAAAGTCACATATCCACCAGGTCTGATTATTCAATCTCCTACATATATGAGCATTAAAATTTAAGGAATTGGGAACAAATTAGGTCTCTATCGATGAGGTTTGCACTTATATATATGTCATCATAGTCATAGTTAAATTTTAAATGTTCGGTCTTGTTAATTTGACAATGGAGGGATGCAAGTTCACTTGGGTTTTAATTGCAACTTCTTGGCTGATCAGCTTGCTATTTTTTTAATTGCTCTGATGCAAAGATTTGGCCCTACTCAGTTATGTCTCTTATGTGTTTGTTGTATTATTTCAATGAAATATCATTCTTAATCTTTTAAGTTACTAGTATTCGATTATAAAAGTTTGAATCTTTACTTTTTATAGAAAGAGTAGGGATGGCTTTACCTCTTCATTTTACTTTGATTCAATGATTCCCATGAATTTGTTCCAAGTTCTTGAACCTCTTATTTGGACGTAAAGTTTTAGAGTTATATTTGAAAGAAAAATCAAGTTTTGAAAAATGACTTCTTTTTGTTGACTCAATACTTAATTTGAGGCAATGATGTAGACTTGTAATGGCCTTTTAGTAGTATGAAATGTAATCTTCCATTGTTTTATGCAAGTCTAATAACCTAAGTTTTCTAGCTCTTTCCCACTGAAGTTACATATTATGACTGTTTTTACTGGGGAATGGGATTTGAATCCGATCATAAGAATTAAAAGAGTCCAAAACTTTACAACAGGCAACTCAAATTGTTGACAGATTAATGCAATACATAATGAATGATTAGTTGTTTCAAAGATTTCACATTTATGATTAAAAATCTATATTGTTTCTCATAACCATTAGGAACTCCTGGACCTGGTTACATGAAAGAAATGTTCACCAATATCGATAATGAAATGCGCCTGAAGGAAACAGAAGTGATTGAAGGAGGACCCAAAGCAGCTGGTTTCGATGTTTATCGTATTCGCTTGCAAATCCTTGAGAAAGACGCTGAATCATCTATTATCAGGACGTCAGTAGAGTATGAAATTGACGACAAGCTTGCGGAAATGGCTTCCAAGTCTAGGCTCACCATCGAGCGATTGGGAACATTAGCACAAGCTATTGCCAAACATCTCAAACAGAATAAGTGAGAATGAGATTTACACTGTTTAGAGAACTAAAGGCCCCTTGGACAGAGATTTGAATACTTGCATATTAAAAATCTGTTTATATTTTATTAATTACTATATTTAATATTTATTAGAATTTGTATCTTATAATCTATCTTTCAACCAAAAAATTCTTAAAATAGTGTATCTTCTGCAAGAATGGGTAATGATATGGAGAGTGTTAAAACTGTAAACGATGGGCATTGATAATGGCTGCGTTTAGTAGAGCGGTGCGGTAGCAGTGTGATTGACACTGTTTAGCAACTGTACAGATGAGATTACACTGTACAGATTAGATTAGGTACTGTACAGATGAGATTATTAGAACAGCGATTGAAATGGAGTTTACACTTAAGCTCCGTTTGGGCTCAAAACGGTGGTGAAACGATCAAACGATGGTGAAACGGTTACAGATACATGACTAAGAGCAATACGGGGAGACCGATTGGACTTGCTTTCTTTTTATTATTATTAATTTTTTTTGGTGTGTGTCAAAAAGTATGAATTGATACGCTTATAAATTGTACATAACCTAATCTCCCTTCTATTATCACTTGGGAAGGCAAGTGATGGGAGTCGTATTCCACTAAAAATAAAATCATAGAAAACCTATAGATAGGGTAAGTACGAGTCGATTCCACAGAGAACTATCATTTTGATTATCTTTCCTAAAGTTATGAATTAAACTAAAATGGGGGGTTTTGTGAAGAAATTAATTAAACTAATTAAAAGACAAAATAAAATACTACTGAGATTAAAGAAACAATTAAACAAATATTCCAATTTCAAAACAGTCGCACTCTTGGATAAAAGGATTTGATACTTGGCATCAATTAATATCTAACTTGATAAATAGATGGCATAGATTAACGTCATCGACCATTAATCTCTATCTTTCCTTAGTCTTCATTAGTCCTGACTCACGCCCTAAACTAAATCCTAACAGGTGTACTAACCTAGTTCCAATCGTCTACTAGATTCAAGTAACCCATTGCTTTAAGAATTAGAAAGATCTTAGCCAACAATAGACAATGTTCACTAATATAGACAACAATCAACCTATTCCCAAAATTCTCTTAGAGGGCTACTCTAAGTTGTTACTAGGGATTCGATTAACTACGATTGCATAATAGGAATCTCATCTAACAATAGAAATCATACCCAATTACAATAGATGGCCATTCTACATAATCAAGCATGAAATCATTCAAATAATTTAGAGAAAATTGAAATACTTACAAGATAGATGAATAAGCGCAGAGCCTCACAAATCAAATACCCAAGAGATTGAAAGTCTCAAAAATTAAATTAACTTGAAAATAGAAAAATTACAAAAGAATAAGAATAGAGAAAAACAAGAGAGAGAGTCGTTGTCTCTATTCCTCCTCTTCTCCCAAAATTGCGTTGCAAAACCTAGCCAAAAGTTCTCAATTCTCGAATCCAAAAGTTGAATTTATTTCAAGGCATGTGGCTGCCCTGTAAATATGATACCTAATTGTTTTAAGTTTTTGGCAAATTACAATTTTGCCATTAAAATTCTAAAAATAAAAGTTGTAAATAGCATGGGGTAAAGGCCCAAACATGTGATGTGTCCAGCTTGAAATTGTAAGCCCAAAGGAATTGAGCCCAATGTGACTTCAAATTGGGAAGGTCGAGTTCGACCCGTTCCAGGTTGAAACAGGAAAATTTCAGCTTGTATCTTGGTGAATCTCGACCCTTTCCGGAGGTTGATTTCGACCCGCCAGAAGGTCGACACAGTATTCCAGCTTGTTTTAAATAGCTCCAATTTAGCTCCTTTTGCTTTGAAGCACTCCAATATGTACCTAAAACATAAATATGAATAAATTAAACATCAAGTACATAAAAATAGGCGCATAATCAAATAGAATTAACATGTGAAATACAATAAAATATGTGCCTAACAACAAGATACTCGAGTTGTGATTCTCATGTCAAACCATCAAATCTCGTCTCGGCTTCGTGGTATTTATTTTGTTTCTCTGCAACTAACTAAAAATTTATATTCCTAATATTGTAGTAATTGAATAAACTAAAGAAGAGAATTGAAGAACTACAATAAACCATAAAACCTTTTCATATCAAATCAATTTATATTTACACAAAAAAAAGTTGTGGAAAAAGAAAACAAAATGTTATATAAATACATTGAAGAGCTGCCTAGGAGACCCATCGATATTGAGTAAATAGTAACCCACGTGTTAGGGATTCACATGTGAGGCAAACATCCCACATTAGAAAGAGATGGGTTGTTAGAGTAGCATATATACATGAAGGACCCAAGAAACCATTAGTATAGGCTTTTGGGTTCAGATTGGTGTCCGACATGTATATGAGCTGCTCGGTGGGCCTTGGTAAAGCAGACAGGGCCCGGATTCCTTTCCCAACAAGTGGTATCAGAGCTCGATTAGACTCGATCGGTGTGGCTCGTGAGCATGGTGAACCTGGTGTGACCATCCAGGGGCGTGCAATTGTGGTTTGTTGGGCCCTCGCACTCCACGAGTTAGTCTTGGATGGCCGGAAATTAGCTTGATACTTGACAGGTTGGGCCGCACAGGGGAGAGATGAGGACTCACAAGTGAATCAGGGGAGATTGTTAGGGATTCACATGTGAGGGAAACATTCCACATCAAAAAGAGATGGGTTGTTAGAGTAGCATATATACATGAAGGACCCACGAAACCATTAGTTTAGACTTTTGGGTTCAAATTGGTGTCCGACATGTATATGGGCTGCTCGGTGGGCCTTGCTGAAGTAGACAGGGCCTGAGTTCCTCTCCCAACAACACGGGAGGAAAGCTCCATTTTATCACCTGTCCTGAAGCCCCACCCGAGGTGGAAAAAACACTAATCCGGCTTCCATCGTAAGCTTGATAGCATATGAAATAATTTGGTCCGCTTGAGGCGTCTTGGCATTGAACACAAAATCATTCCTAGAGACTGGCAATTGGGTGATTGGTTTTATGGTCAATTTCGTTGGGACAAGCAGCTTAGAGGCCGAATTATGGGTTATTAGACAGGGCTTGGTCGTAGCTAAGGTGTGCGCCTTTGCTGGTAGAGATGGATGTAGCGGTAGTGATGCACTTTCTTTAGAATACTCTGGTGAATTCACATCCCTGCTATACCTTAGGAACCGTTGTGTAGATTACCCTAACATATTGTTTAGAACTCATTCAAGGAGGATGGATAGTCGAATTTCAGCATATTTACAGAGAGGGGAACCGGTTTGCAGATGCTCTAGTGGCTTTGGCACATGAAGGGTTTCGATTTGTGTAGAGTATCCAAACTTGATACGGCCTTGAATGATGATCGGGAATTGGCACTCTAAGACTGTAGTTTTTGGATGTTTCTTTAGTTTCACTTGTTCTTATGTAGAAAAAGAATATATTCAGGTTCTTGCTAAAAATTTTGAATAAAAGAATTGAGATTAAGAAAATTAATTTCCTCCAATTCCTAAATAATAGATAGATGCAAATAAGAATTATGTTAATAATAACATATTTGTAAAAATTAGTATCTTGTAATTCCTTTTCAAATCTCATCCTTTTTTTTATCTTTTAATCCTTTCTTTTAATTTGGTACCTAATGTTTGCGAAAATGCTCAATCAAGGGTCCATTTTTTAATTTGTTTACGTTATAAAAATGCTCAAATAAGGGCCTGGGTCGAAAACGTTAGGGACTAAACTGAGTCGAAAAGATTAGGGCCTTATATGGCACCAGTAGATGAACATTAAAAATCACTAGAACAAAGTGAAAACAGCAAAACCCATACCCTAATCTTTCTTTCTCCTTCGAACCCGAATCCAAAGAAACCATTTTTCAGAAAAAAAAACCCCCCAATTTCTTTTCCTTTCGATCAAAACATAAAATTTCCAAGTTAAATTCCAAATAATTTCAAACCCAAATTCAAGTTAAATATTAAACCCTAAATAGATAATTAGAGCCACATGTCGTTCTGGTATTGGCTCACACACTTCTGCACAGGCGTATCATACATACGCATCATCCAAATTGGCGCCAGACCCTTATTTAACCATTTTTTTTAATAACATTTGGGTTCTATTTAACCAAACTAAAAAAAAAAATAGGTCCTTAATTGAGCATTTTCACAAATATTGATCAATTTAAACAATTAACCGGTTAATATGGAATCATGAGATTTTACAAGAGGTTTTTTTTTTTCTTTTTGGTGGTAGCACTAGCATACATTCATAAAATAGCGAATCCAACGATCTCGCTTTGCATGCGAGAGGTACGAGGATTGATACTGCACATCTCCATACTTATTTTATTTTATTTTATTTTCTATTTGGGCTTGATTCAAGCCCGTTTCTTTTGGCAAAATTCCTCCTGGGTAGAGCTCAACTCTTCTCTTGAGGGACAAAAACAATTCAAAAGTGAATCCCCCCTTTTTTTACTTCAAGGCCCTTTGTTTTTTTAAGGTTCCAATTCAATCAAACCACACAAATTACTTTCTCTAAATTGTCTCAAGTAAGTAAGTAACTATATTTCGTCTATAGCCATTTGGACCATATGATCCCTTTGGGAATTGAATTAGGCATTTAGCTTGAAACCTATCAAGTAGAAAAACTGCACCAACTTGCCAAAGAATGATGATCCTATAGACTCGAGTCTATGGGAGTTACCACGGATTCAAGGCTAAATTACACACATAATTACATATTCTTTCTAAAACCCTACCATAATCAATGTTTAGAAATCCATATCTACCCATAAAATAAATAAAAAGTTTATTTGGGGCTAAATTTCATGTTAAAATCGTATCTTAATTATTAACGTCCTTAATTGAAAAAAAAAATTATTTGATAAGAAAACTTTATGTTGAACTTTTACCTCAATAAATACAAAATTTTAAAAAATTTCACATTGCAAACTAAAATTCATTTAAAATACTACATGGGGAAACTAAAAATTCACTTAAATATGTGATTATGTGTGTGATTTAGTCTGGGTCCGTGGTAACTCCCACGGACTCGAGTCTATAGGACATCACTCCTTGCGCGAAAACCCCAAATCCAACGCTGGATCTGCCTCCCAGTTTCCTCAGAATTTCCTTCGAAAACGTTGAAGCGGGATTTTGATTTCCGGAAACTGGGAAAAGCTCGGAGGAAATTTTGAGGAAACTGGGAGGCAGATCGAACGTTGGATTTGGGGTTTTCGCCCAAGGAGTGATGATCATATAGACTCGAGTCCGTGGGAGTTTCCACGGACTCAGACTAAATCACACACATAATCACATATTTAAGTGAAT
>AWUE01010701.1:0-27219 GCA_001974825.2 Corchorus olitorius | reverse complement strand
TTTTTGTTCAATTAAGGACGTTGATAATTAAGATACGATTTTAGCATGAAGTTTAGCCCCAAATAAATTTTTTTATTTATTTTATGGGTAGATATGGACTTCTAAACATTGATTATGGTAGGGTTTTAGAAAGAATATGTAATTATGTGTGATTTAGTCTCGAGTCCGTGGTAACTCCCACGGACTCGAGTCTATAGGATTATCACTCCTTGCGCGAAAACCCCAAATCCAACGCTGGATCTGCCTGCCAATTTCCTCAAAATTTCCTCCGAGCTTTTCCGAGTTTCTGGAAATCAAAATCCCGCTTCTACGTTTTCGAAGTTTTTCTCCTCACCTAATTTTCCAGGTACTACAAACTGTTTCTTCTTCTATTATATAATTTATTTATTTCAATTTTACTAATTTCTTGATTCGGTCTTTCTCCGTTCCTCTATGAATTCTGGTTATTTATTTCAATTTTATCCTCTCTTATCTCCGGTTTATTTTCTACCCTACCATAAAAAGCTTTGGTGAATTTCGTTGTTTCAAATAAGTTTATTGGGAATATTCATTATATATAATTGATTTTTTTGTATTGTTTGTCACATTATTTCAAATAGGATGGAATTTGGTTGCTTGACATGGATTCAACATTTTTGGTGTCAATTAGCATGTACTCTTTGTGTTGGAAAAACATAATATACGGATCATAGCAATCAAAACATGGATTAAAACATTTAATCATGTTATCAAATAAATTTGTGGAAGCTAAAAGAAATCAAACCAGGATCTTGGTGGATCGATCACGATGTTTGTTGATCTTTGATCTTCGATACTCGTGGTGGACTTCTACTACAAAGATGATCAGAAGCCTCACTCTTCACAGTGCAAAAACCCTCTTCTTGACAATGGAGGGAGAACTTTTGTGGGTGGAAAACTCTCAACTTTCTGATGGAAAAAGTGAAGTGAAAAACTAACGTAGTTTTTCTCCTTTTATATTAGAGAGGTTGTATTCCAGTTGAATACTATCTAAATAATTTCTGATTTAATTCCCAAGAAATTTTATCAAGAAATTATCTCTGATTATCCTTGTTAATTTAATTCAGATTAAATTATCAAGATAATTACCTTTGTTGGGCTGGACCATCATGAGTGCAAGCCCAAATGTCCAACATCTGCCACTAGTCACACATGATGGGCAAGCCATCATAAAGCCTTCTCAACCATCCAAATGGCAAGTTCATACAGTTAATGAATTGTGCGACCACTGAGTACACCTTGAATTTCAGGAGCTCTATACTAGGAACTCGTTAGAGACAGCATAGAGACATGTACCCTTTTATAAAGAAATTTAGTGTCTCATGTACCCTAGACCAATTTAATCACATCAGATTGAGTATCTCAAAATCCCTAAAAAACATATAAAACATGCTTCAAAAGATGCTTCTTGTCAATTATTGGTTTTGCAACATGTTCGACAAAATAAGTTGGAATTTTACCTTATAAATGAAAAGCCGATGCAATGGATTCCGAAGAATATATAAAAAGAACTTTGCACCGGGTTTATGGATGGTATCTTGAAATTTGGTCCAAAACTTCTTGATTCTTATGATGGATTGCTTGTTTTTGAAGGTAACGTTATGAGTTCAAAGATATGTATCTGCAACCCTATCACACAAGAAGTTGTAACTTTATCGAAGCCATCTTTTAATCATTGGTGTCGTAGGATCTACTTTCACTCATCGACTAATGAATATAGGGTGCTCATCTTTCGATATATCACAACTTGTACTGAATACTTTGCACTCATTCTAGGGTCTAAATCATGGACAAGACTAGAGACTTTTCCTTTCGGATTTATTACATACTCCGTTCACCTACATTCTAATAAATTTATGTTTTGGGTGGCTAAACGCGGTATTACTCCTTGTTGTGCCAGAATCTTGGTATTCAACACAGATTCGGAAATTTTCCAAGCATTGCCTCATCCAGGCAAGCACTCTGGTTTAAAGACTTGCAATTATCCTATGGTTCTTATTAAGATAGAAATTGACACCTACTCAATTGGCATTTACTATTCTCGCTTTATGCAAATTTGGGAGTTGAAAGATTATGTAAACTGGAGTTGGAGTAGGACGCATACAGTCATGTACAATTTTATAAAGCTAGATGGAGAAATACCGTTTTATTGTGAAAATGAGGTGAGGAATATACGAAATAATGAACTACTATTTATTGGGCATCGAGGAGGAGTGTTCCGATTAAATTTATGCACAAAAAAAGTTAGAAAGTCACGAGGAAAAATTAACTGTGACTATTATTCTGATAGATTCACAGCTTATGAAAGGCTTTATATACATAGTTATGTTAAGAATTTGATCTCTATGTATTGGACATTTGGGCTTTGCATCCATGATGGTCAAGCCCAACAAAGGTAATTATTTTGGTAATTTAATTTGGATTAAATTAACAAGGACAATAAGAGATATTTTCTTGATAAAATTCCTTGGGAATTAAATCAGAAATTATTTAGGTAGTATTCAAGTGGAATACAACCTCTCTAATATAAAAGGAGAAAAACTACGTTAGTCTTTCACTTCACTTTTTCCATCAGAAAGTTGAGAGTTCTCCACACACAAAAGCTTATCCCTCCATTGTTAAGAAGATGGTTTTTGCACTTTGAAGAGTAGCCCATCTCTGTAGTAGAAGTCCACCATGAGTATCGAAGATCAAGAAATATCGTAATCGGCCCACAAAGATCCTGGTTTGATTTCTTTTATCTTCCACAAATTATTTGATTAATATGATTAATTATTTTAATCCATGTTTTGATTGCTATGCTCCATATATCATGTTTTTCCTACATTGGTATCTGAGCTTAATTTGGTCATTTCGTGTTTGTGATCTCAATTGATGGCTTTTTGGCATGTTTTTTTTGTTTTAATATAAAACCATGCAATTAGGCTTTGATTTTCTGGTGATTTGATCGTAATATGAAGAGTATATGATCTACAATTTTCGAGATTTAAATTGCTTATATCGATGGAGATTTGTCGGGTCAAACATGCTGAAACTGTCACTTTGACCGTGAATTTTGATCTATGTAAACTGTAAATTGATGCATGATTTCTATATCATTAGAATCCTTGTTTAATAAGCTTTCCATCGATATATTATTTGTGATAATCGGATTTCTATGTTGGGAGAATTTCGTGTTTTAAGTTTCAGGGACTTAATTGAAAAGAAAAGTAATCTTCAGGTTCGATTTAATTGAGAGCACCCATAACCCATCCCACTCTCCTCGGTGGCCGTGGGACCCACCACTTGGTCACATAGGCGCGCTGAGAGCACCAATAGAATCCAACAGCAACCAGGAACAAGTTTTGTGTTTTGACCGAAAGCCGATTCTGCAAGGAAGGCGGCGCGTACGCGCCGCTCCGCGAGAGTGACTCAGACAAAAACAGTTTAAAAATAAGAAAATGAAGTCTCACTCGCGCTTGGAAGCGCGTGGGGGCACGTGCGGTGTCTCTGGTGGCGTGTTTTTGACACCGCCGCCACCAATGGACTTCAAAAAATCATTTCCTATTTTTCTAATAGTTTTCCAAATTTTTTGGAGTTAAAATAAATTTATTTTCGATTTTTGAAATGAAAAATAATTCTGTGAAAATTGACGGCGGCGCGTGGATGGTGCTCTCGGGCCGGCGGAGTTGCTGTGACACTTCTAGGATTGTGTCCTAAGCAGTGGGAGTGGGGGTTCGCTTCATGGTCTTCTAGAAGTAGTGGTTTGAATATTTTCCTATTTAAATGCCTTACAATTCATATTATTTTTTATTATTGCTTTATTATTAATATTTCAGAAAATTTACGAAGCATGATTGAATTTTATGTGGCATGTATATGATATTGATTATGGCATTGATGTGCTTATGTTTTTGTTCAAGCATGTTTATGTGATTAAATTGCATTGAATATTGCCATGATTATTTTATGAATAATGTAGCATGCAATACTTTTGATGAGTTGGTGCAATTTATATGTATGCTTGATATGCCATGATTGAGTGGGAGGTTTTAGCTGAGAAAATCTGGGATTTCGCTCCTAAGACTAGAATTTTGCGTATGATTATTTTAAATAATGTTAATAGTTACTTGTATGCGAGAGATGATTAGGAGCATAGCGAGTTTTCGATCTTGCTGCAAGTGGATTGTTTCCATTATTTGATTTGAATTCTGCTGCAAAATGTGATATCTTGTGGTGCATTAATATCCATTATGTTTAGTCTTAATGTAGTTGAGAATTGCTGCCAAGAATCTTGTTGTTGATTAGGACAAAGGATTGGTTTTGGATGGCGAGAACTATATATGTTGTCTGGCGCCATAAGATCCAACACCTCCTAGATGAACAAGGTGTCTTAGAGAAACTTGAACAGACCATGCATGAGCCTGAAGTAAGGGATATTGCTCAACATCGTTGTGACCTTGCAGCCTACAAAAAATTGGCGCACGAAAGATAGTTATGCGCGCTTTATCATGTCAAGCTGTACAGATAACAATCTAGTTGATGAGTTTGAGCAATATCAAACTGCCCATAAGATGTGACAAGCCCTGAGGAACTAGTACGAGGTGACCATCATGTCTAAGTTGTGCGAATTGAACTTGAAGTTCAATACCAATTAGAAGAAGTTGCATCACTCGAAGAAATAGCATCTGAGTACGATGCCACCTTAGATTCGCGAGCTTAGGACAGTTGAGGTTGTCTTGACTAATAAGCAACAGGTTCAAGCTGTGATTTCATCCCTTCCTGACTCTAGGGAGCACAAGAAGGCAAACATGACACATAATGAAAATGTCATGACCTTATAGGTCATTCCACACCATCTCAAGTTGTAGAATGAGCGCTTGAAGGCTGCCAAGCCTGCCACTGATGGTGTTGCCAATGTTTTTGAGTCAGACTCGCGCAAGACATATGGGTCTAAGCGCAAGAGGGATGGATAAGGCTTCTGGGAAGCTTAATGAACCTACGCCGAGGAAAGGCAAAGACTACTAAGCGCCATAGGGGCAAGCATGGTAGTGAAGCTAAAGCTAAGATGATTTGTTATAGTTATGGAAGATCATGATGCTTCATTCGTATTTGTACTGAGCTTAGAAGCTATCTCTAGTTATAACTAAGTCAGGCTTGAGCTTTAAGGTTTGTCTTTGAAGGGCATTAAAATTGATGTTCTTTTAGGAATTGTGGCTTTGTTCAAGATGGTTTGAGATTTGGACCTTAATTATTCTAGCTACAGTAGGTTCGTATTTCATTACTTTGATTGCTACTCATGATGATGTTTGCAATGATTATGTGAAATGGCATGCTAAATTGGGCCAAGACATAATGAGTAGCCTAGCTTGACAAGGCCTATTAGGCCCTTTTGTTGAAATGTCTTTACCTACATGTGAACATTGTCTTGTTGATAAGGCAACTAGAAAACCATTTGAAAAAGCCAAACGGGCGTCTGTACCATTGCATTGAATCCATTCTGACGTTAGTGGCCAAATGAAGGTAAGGGCAAGGCATGACGCAAATCACTTTATCACATTCATAGATGACTTTACGCGATTTGGTCACGTCTATTTGATCTCCCACAAGTTTGAAGCATTGATTGCTTTAGACATTATGTTGTTCTGGTTGAAAATCAATTAGACCAAAGCATTAAGACTTTACGAATTGACCGAGGTCGCAAGTATCTACTTGAGCTATTCAAGAAGCTCTGTGATGAACAGGGAATTTTGCGACAACTAACGGTTTCAGGGACTTCGCAACAAACTGGTGTAGCGCAAATGAGAAATCCTATCCTCTTGAACATGTTAAGGTCAAAGTTGGCGCAAGCAAATCTTCTAATTTCATATTAGGGAGATGCGTTATCGATTGCTGCCTATGTCCTTAACAGTGTGCCATTCAAGTCAGTGTTTTCCACTCTACATGAACTCTTGACCGACGAAAAACCTGATTTAGGTAATTTGCGGCATTGGGGATCAGCTACTTATGTTCACACAACTTCTCACAAGGATGGGAAATTAGGCCCTAGAGGGAATAAGTGTATCTTTATAAGATACTCAGAACTTTCCAAAGGGTATGTGTTCATAGAAGAGCATGGAGATGGAACAGTGACTGACATTGAGTCACAAGATGTGGATTTCTTAGAAGAAGGTTTCCCATGAAGAAGGGAAGTTGAGAAAGATAAAGATCTCTATGAAATGGAGGATCTAGATATTGGATAACCAAGTAGCCTAATTGAGCAAGAGGAAGCAATTCCTCAAACTCTCGGGGACGATGGGTCGATTTACCATAAACCTCATCTATACCGATAGATAAGGATCCTCAAGCTTAGTTGTGTGGAAGTAAACGTGGAAGTGTCCCGTGTCGCCATTTTGAGGTTGTGGGGGAAGCATTCATGATTGCTTCGCAAGATGAGGTTGAGCCCAAAACTTTTATAGAGGCTCAATCTTTCCTTGCTGCTCAAGAATGGACTAATGCAATGAATGATGAGTTGGAGTCAATGAGGACTAACCATGTCTGAGACTTGGTTGACCTACCACCTAGGTGTAAGACTATTTGGAACAAATGAGTTTTAAAAGTTATACGCAAGGCGGATGGTTCCATTAAGAGATATAAGGCTCACCTAGTAGCGAAAGGGTACACACTTTAAGAAGGTGTGGACTATGAGGATACCTTCTCATTAGTAGTGAAAATTGCCTCAATTCGCTTAATTCTAGCCATAGAGTTAAACTTGGACTTGGAACTTGACAAGATCGATGTCAAGACTACATTTCTCATTAGAGAGCTAGATGTTGTGATCCTTATGGATCAACCTGAGGGCTTTGTGGCAAAAGGTCAAGAACGCAAAGTTTGTAAGCTCGAACGATCTATTTATGGCCTAAAGCAATCATCTAAGCAGTGGTATCTTAGATTTCATCAAGCTATTATTCAAAATGGCTTTGAGATGATTGAAGAGGATCATTACGTGTATGTTAAGAGATCCAAGGGTAGTTTCGTCATTTTGTCATTATACGTTGATGACATATTATTGGCTAGAAATGATATGGAGATAATTGTAGCCACTAAGAAGTGGTTGTCCTCAAATTTTGAAATGAAGGACATGGTGAAGCAAATTATGTGCTCGGAGTTAAGATCCTAAGGGATCGTTGAAAGAGGCTTCTTGGTTTGTCTCAACAGACATACATTAAAGAAGATCCTTGAACGATCCTAGATGTAAGATTGCAAACCCATAGACACTCCTATCACTAAAGGTGAGACTGTAAGTCTTCAACAGGCTCCAAAGACATTTGATCAACGGAAACATATGGCTCTTGTTCCATATTCTAGAGCTGTTGGCTATCTTATGTACGCCATGATGTGCACTAGGTCAGATGTCAACTTTGTAGTTAGGTTGGTTAGTAAATTCCAATCTAACCATGGGCTTGCTCATGGAAAAGTAGTGAAGAGGATATTGCGCCATCTTAAGGAA
The DNA here is from genome assembly GCA_001974825.2 of Corchorus olitorius. Lineage (NCBI taxonomy): Eukaryota > Viridiplantae > Streptophyta > Magnoliopsida > Malvales > Malvaceae > Corchorus > Corchorus olitorius. Next base: position 19,733 of record AWUE01010701.1, on the reverse strand, counting down.
CTGCTGATTAACATGCTATGTTATCGCAGTTCAAACTCGAACCTAATCGGCTATACTGATGCTGATTGGGGTGGTGACTTAGATGAGCGCAAATCAACTTCAGGATATGCATTCTTAGTCAATGGTGGTGCAATCTCTTAGAGCAAGAAACAATCTTGCATTGCTTGAACCACTATTGAGGCAAAACTCATAGCGTGCTATGGAGCTGCTCAAGTAGCTATTTGGCTAAAGCGATTTCTTGGGAGCTTAAGAGTACCTAGCACCATAAATACAATGACCATTCATTGTAATAGCATGGCTGCAATCGCTTGTACTAAGGATCCGAAGTATGATGGTAAGAACCAAACACATTGATATGTTAAACAACTACATTAGGGATTTGATAGCACATAAAGAAGTGATCATAGAAGATATATATACTTATCATATGGTTGTTGATCCCTTGACTAGCCTATTCTTAGGGATACTTATATAACTCATATAAAGTCTTTAGGACTTTCCCTATGGTGATTATGTTTTTGATCATTCATGTTGAGCTCTTTATTTCTGGATATTAACAAAATTCATGCATTTGTTCTATGATGAATTGTTTGCACACAAGATTTAGAAGTATGTCAACAGGCTTTAGATTGGCTTACTCACATGAGCAATTGCGTTTGGCGCCTATGAGGGGTGAGCAAAGATGAGACACATGCTACTAGCGCTTATTGAGAGCAGCAAGAGCATATTTAAGATGTCGCCTTGGTTGGAGCCAAGATGAGATCAATATAGTAATGATTGACTAAAGGACCAAAAATGGATTGACCCACTTTCCATTTAGCCTGTAAAGTAAGCCAGATGTGAGATCTAATTTAGAACCTAAGAAGGCGAGCAAATAGGATGCTCAGGTTAGGCGCTAAAGGAAGCGACTAAACTGAGATTTGTACAGTGTTGAGTTTGACATATGTTCTTATTAGAGAAAAAAGACACTCCATTGTAGCATGTATTTCATACTACATGTGCTTTTACGACCTATGTAGGAAGTGGAAGAATGGATCCCTGCTTCTTCACCATGTGAGTCCTATGAAGGTATAGATAAACCTTAATTTGTACCCTTAGTGACCTTTAACTATGTCATAAGGTGTTGAATGGATGTTTGCTACTTTGGTATGTTACCTAAGACCATGGATGATTCGTTTCTACAGGGCATTACTGGGAAAGCAGTTTGTTTCAAACCAAGTGATGAGGGCAAGAGGGAAGACAATTTGAATCACATCATGCACTATATTCAAGGCTGGCCCATTATGTCGCTTTTGAGAGCTCTGACATAATGTGAATATATGTTGCAACATTAGGAAAGATTGATTTGTATGCTCACCGAGGGATTTTGAGATACTCAATCTGATGTGATTAAATTGGTCTAGGGCACATGAGACACGAAATTTCATTATAAAAGGGTAGATGTCTCTGTGCTAGCTCTAACGAGTTCCTACTATAGAGATCCCAAAATTCAAGGTGTACTCAGTGGTCTCACGGTTCATTAACTTGTATGAACTTGGCATTGGGATGGTTGAGAAGGCTTTACGATGGCTTGCCCATCATGTGTGAATGGGGGATGTTGGACATTTGTGCTTTGCACCCATGATGGTCCAGCCCAACAAAGGTAATTATCTTGGTAATTTAATTTGGATTAAATTAACAAGGATAATAAGAGATATTTTCTTGATAAAACTCCTTGGGAATTAAATTAGAAATTATTTAGGTAGTATTCAAGTGGAACACAATCTCTCTAATATAAAAGGAGAAAAACTACGTTAGTTTTTTACTTCACTTTTTCCATCAGAAAGTTGAGAGTTCTCCACACACAAAAGCTTCTCCCTCCATTGTTAAGAAGAAGGTTTTTCCACTGTGAAGAGTGAGGCTTCTGCTCATCTCTGTAGTAGAAGTCCACCACAAGTATCAAAGATCAAGAAACATCGTAATCAACCCACCAAGATCCTTGTTAGATTTCTTTTGACTTCCGCAAATTATTTGATTAACATGATTAATTATTTTAATCCATATTTTGATTGCTATGCTCCATATATCATGTTTTTCCTACAGTATGGTTACTGTAGGTTGCTGGGGGGAAGATGGATTTATCAGTTTCACAGACATTTGTAAGAGGCTTGGCTTGGATGGTTCTATCAATTTCATAGCATAGTGATAGTACTTGCTCTATTTGTTTGTTACACTTTTTTGTTTTTGGATAAATATGTTTCTTCTACACTCTTGGTTGTAATATCATTATAGTTTTTTATGTTTTTTTTTATACATATGACAACGTAAGCACTACTATTCGAACAGATCTAATTCGTTCATACCAATAAAAGTACTAACCGTCATACGGGTAATTATAATTGTTGAATCGTTTCTTTCTTGATTTGGGTTTTATAATTTGGTTGTAAATCTGATGATTGATGAAAGTGACGTTAATATGGAAGGGGATCGAAGAAGACAAATGGATGGTCCATTCTGTAATACTTCTCTCATTCAAGAAATGAGATTGAAGCGCATAATTATTTCCAAGTGACACAACTTCCTCTATGTATTCATTCAAGTTCCAACTTCAACTGCCTGCTAATGGCCTTCCAAGCATTATTGTTTCTAAAGTGGTCAGTTTTTGGGGTTGTGGGTTTAGGAATACGATTTTGTTAATAAAATTTTAAATTGGCCAAAATATGGGAAGCTCCTATAGCTGCATTATTTGTCAAGTTGAGACTACTAGTAGAAAATATCAGCTAACATGGGTGAAACAATAAACCAATTCCAACACAACTTATAACTTGTTGATATTTCATTGTTCAAACAGACAGGGTAGAGACAAGGCATTAACTTGACTCGATTGGAGTTAAGTTTGAAGGATACAGTCGAGAAAGTTTGAAGGATACAGTCGAGAGCTTGAAGGAGAAAAACTTTTTTTAATTAGTGTCTAATTCATGGCATATGAATTGCCAACTATTCTTTATAGTTAGATAGCTCGGGTTCCCCTTTAAATTCATTTTTCTCTTCAATTGGATTATTCAGTTGTAACTTTTGAAGCATTCTGACTTTCATTAATAAAATAATAATAGTAGAATATGTTAATAAGTGCATATGTTTAAATGATATGAACTTAACATTTTTGAACTTATGAATATCCTTTTCCTTACTTGAAAGAGTCTAATGCTTTATCAACAAATCACGCGGCTCTCCGTAATTAGAGAATTTTTATTTAAATCATGTTATCTTATGGATACATTTATATACACAAATCATGTAGCTACAATTTTTCTTCTTAATTTCCCTATGTTAACTAAATCACCACAAAGTTCAAATAAAAGTATAGTTTACTCCACTGGTTGTTTGGCAATATTTACGCACTCCAAGCAGTTTCAACGACGACTGCATCCATCTCCACAAACACCGGTAATTTATTTTTAGCTAAAATTTGTTAATTACCTCAAAAAAATTGTTATATAAGTGCAACTATTCTTGGAAAAATTGTAGCAATTCAAACAAAAAAATGGGTTCACCCAAAGAAACTTTTATAATCATGTAGCCATTGATAAAGCCAAAGGCATTTCACTCTCATGGGAAGTTCTCCATAACTCATCCAACAGCTTCTTCAAAAGATATTTCAAGAACTTTACATGAGAGTGAAATGCCTTTGATGCTTCTTACAGGAGCATCCAATAATTGGATGCTCCTGAATTGGCCTAGATTGATTGTGTTTTATGTTGTCTCTTTTTCAACCGATTATTTAAAAGTTGAAATGTTTTGTTTTAATTTCTTTCATGAAATTTTCAATGTTGCAAAGATCTGATAAACCAGATACCTAAGTTGGCTCTTAGGAGTTGTGGTTTTTACAGCCTTTTGGACCATCCCCTCCAATCTTGCAGTGTCAAGCTTGTCTCTTCGCCTGATGAAAACTGCAACAATGGAATCGATGGCTCCCCACTTCGTTATGAAGGTAAGAGACTAAACAGAGAAAGTTATGAGGTTGTGATCTATGCTGCAGGTCCCGTGGCTTTCCGACCAGCTCCATCTCCCTAATGTCACTACTGCTTGTCTGAAATTACCATTCTGATGTCGGTTCTTGTCCTTCTCGTCACTCTAATTTTAACAAAGTTTATCCATCTATCTTTGTATAGTGTTTTAAGCATTTCTTAAATAAAATGAGCTCTGCTGCCATGCTGCTATGCCACAATAGAAATCTAAGCCTCATTTTTTTGAACTGTTTCGACAAGTTATCATGGGTATAAAATCTAATCCATACGTACGTGTTCATATATGATTGAGGAAAAAACAACCCTATTTTTATGATCATTTTCCTATGGTTTTTGCTATTTATATGTGTATTTTAACCCTATTTTATAAGTATTTGTGTTTTTAGGTCTTGAAGATAAGAAAAGTGGAAACTTGTTGTTTTTCACTCTTTTTGGAGCTATTTTGATGACTTTGTACTCAAATGTGGAAGAAGCAATTTTGAGTAAGAATTTGGAGATTCGAAGTTCGTGTTTGAAGACTTATTGAAGATAATTTGAAGATTTGAAGACTATGGAAGAATTATCTCAAGAGGAAGAATTGAAGATTGGAGCTTTAATTGCGAAGGATTGAAGACAAGCCATGAATAAGCCCTAAAGCTAAGGAATTTTGGATATTTTATATGGGATAATACTCAGCCCATATAAGTCCATAATTGGAGTTAAAATCCCAATTAATGCCGCCTATATCCAAGGAGATATCCAATTCCCGCTTATTCCCGCTTCTAGTCCTAACAGGATTAGGATTCAGCGCAGTCTCGGTAGAAAAATCATTACTTTCTGCTAAGATGTCCGTTTTAGGCCCATTTGTAGTCGTTGGAAACCTAACTCCGAGATATACAACTTTCCTTTGAAGTTCAAGACCCAGTTCTGCCGTTTATAAACCCAAGCCGTCGAAGACCCTGCACAAATACAGCATTTTTTCAGGATCCTATTTTGACTAGGATTTTGGTTCTAGGAAGACTTTTAAGCTAACACGGAGTCTAAGTTAGCCTCTAAACCGTCCTAGACTCCTATCCTACTTAGAATTGGAATTCCTAGGATTATTTCCACTATAAATAGCCACCCCCTATAACACAAATGACATACTTACACACCAATTCACATAATTCTCTCTAGATTTATTTTTCTCTTCTAGTTCTAGTTTCTAGGCAAGGGTGCCGCCACCCTCTCTAGTCATAGGGAGGTGCAACATACCTAGGTATTTTGCAAGGAGATTTCACCCCTTTCTAGTTCTGTAAGTATTCTTAAGCCTCTCATGGATTTTCCTAAATCCATGAGTAGCTAAGTTCTTTATACTTCTAATCCTTTGGTGAATTCAATCAATTAAATATGGTGAGATTTCTGTTCTTATAATTTGGTATTTTATTTTTGATAGATAGCATGTTAAACTCTGTTTTATTTCATTATCTTGATTTTTATTGATTTACGCGGCCGATAAAGATATAATTTGAGAGATCTATTGCTAAATCAGACGGAATTCTTAACGCACAAGTCTGATTGTTTGGTAGCGAATTGTTGACGATTAATAGTCGCTTCAATGGGTTTTGCATGCCAGTGATCAGATTTATCTGGTTGTTGTATGGTTTTACTTGTTAAGCATGTGTGAAAGAACTAATTAAATAGTTGATCTTTATGCTTTGTTTCTTGGTGAATCTTTAAGGCTTAACCGGTAATTGATTTGTTAAGATAATGAAAGGGGTAATTTAAGCCTTAACCGGTAATCTTATCTAAATAGCATGTTAGGTTTTCCTTAGACCAGTTATCATCAAGGATTTAATATTGAATTCATCTTTTAAATCGAGGACCCATAATTAATTTGATTGTTTTGTACCATTGGATAAGAAGTATGCCTTTTAATTATTGTTTTCTTTCTTAATTGCCATAAGATTTAGATTTGATTTATTTTTCCTTGTTTCCTATTTCAATTGTTTTCTTTTTAATTGTTATTTACAATCCCTTGTTTTTACGCATTGCTTTTGAAAGATTTTTAAGGATTGTATTTTCGGATAAGGTCTATCGTCCTTCTCTGTGGGATCAACCCATGCTTGCCCTATCTACTTAGTTAGGTTTTTGTGGGGATTATTTTTATGATTGCTGACGACCAATCATAAATTTTGGCGCCGTTGCCGGGGAAGGAAAGCGTTCTCCTGGTTTTTGCTGGGGAAGTAAAGAATAGACTCATCTGAAGACGAATCCTGAGAATTTTCTCTTGGTATCTGCGTTTTTGATTTTAAAAAAAAAATTCTATTATTTTTCTTTTCTGCGTCTTTTCTAAAAAAAAAGAAGATTTTGATTTTGCGTTTTTAATTTTTGTGTCTTGCGTTTTTGAAAAAAAAATTTACGTTCTCTTAAAAAAAATTGTTTCTCCGTTTTCAGAAAAAAAATATTTTCCTTTACTTTTTTTCTGTATTTAATTTTAATTTTGTTTAATAACTTTTACTACTAATATTTTCTTTTGAGTTTTTTGAGTTTTTCTAGGAAGTTGCATGCCAAACACAAGAAGTATTTGGTATAGAAGACTTTGAATTTGATCCAGAGCCAGAAAGAACACTATTTTCGGTAAGGAAGGAGAAATTAAATCGACAACAAGAAGAGTCATCCAATTCGAGTTCTCAATCTAATTCTCCTAGATCTGCTGCTTCACCATCGTCACAAGACATGGCAAACGAAGAAGGTCCTAAAACCCTGAGAGAGCTTTCTGCACCAAACATCAATGCATAATGCTTAGCAATTCGATACCCAGATACGACTGGAAACTTTGAGATTAAATCTGGATTTATTCAGATTTTACCCAAATTTCATGGTCTGCCTGGATAAGATCCTCACCGACATCTGACAGATTTCCAGATTGCCTGTGCGTCAACAAGTATTCAAGGAATCACTGAAGACCAATTCAAGCTAAGAACTTTTCCGTTCACTCTTGTGGATTGTGCAAAAGATTGGTTGTACCTCTTACCAACTGGTTCAATTACATCTTGGACGAGCCTTAAGAAATTGTTCTTGGAAAAGTACTTTCCTGCTCATAAAGTATCAAGTATAAGGAAGGAGATTTGAGGAATTAAGCAACGCCATGGAGAAACAATGCATGAATATTGGGATCGTTTCAAGACACTATGTGCGAGCTGCCCCAATCATCAAATCATTGAACAGTTGCTGATCCAATACTTCTACGAAGGATTACTACCGTTTGACAGATCTTCCATAGATTCTGCAAGTGGAGGAGCTTTCATAGACAAAACTCCTACCGATGCTTGGACTTTAGTGGAGAACATGGCTTCCAACACTCAACAATTTGGATCTTGAGAAGACTATTCAAGAGAAGGCAATACCAGAAGAATCAATGAAGTCTCTACCCATTCCACCTCACTGGAGCAACAACTTCAAGAAACAAATCAACAAGTCGCTGCGCCCACTGATTTATTCAATGCGAATTTTTTAAGTGTGCCTAAGAGTTGTGGTATTTGTAAACAAGGACACTATACTGATAAGTGCCCTTCTTTGGAACACACCACGCAAGAAGTCAATGTTGTGGGAATGCAAGGAGCATATCAAAGGAAGCCTGAACCTTATTGGAGAGCCAAGCAACCAAGTCAACAATATGGGAACCAAGGTAACTATCAAGGAAGGCCAATGAATTATTAAAGGCCTAATTTTCAACAATCTTCACAATCTGTCGAGATGCAACAAATGAGAGAAGCTATGGAGATGATGAGGAAACAAATAAGTCAATTGGCTAGTGACATGAGTGAACTCAAGACACAAGGTCAACAAAGGATCCCATCTCAACCAAAGGTACCTCCTAAGGAGAATGTAAGTGAAATTACTTTGAGGAGTGAAAAAGAGTTGGAAAACCCTTATCCAACCCATGCCGCACAAGATGAAGGAGAGACGAGCTACACCAAAGAAGAATTGCAAGTGCCTGACAAAGAAATCAAGATTGAAGATGAACCCAGAAAAGATGGCGCAACCACCATGGAAAAAGACAAGGAGACCGCCGCCGACAACAAGGATTCCAAGGTACATGCCACTGCACCTTTTCCATCAAGATTGAAGAAGTCAAAGAAAGAAGATGATGATCAAGATATTTTGGAGATACTTCGAAAAGTTGAGGTCAACATCCCACTTCTTGATGCTATTCAACAAATACCAAATTATGCAAAGTTACTTAAGCAACTTTGTACCAACAAGAAAATGTTACAAGGTAAGGTAAGTGCTGGAATTAATGTTTCTGCTATGCTTCAAAAGAGTTTACCTCCTAAGTGCAAGGATCAAGGTACGTTTTCTATTACTTGTTCTATTGGAAGAAGTGTTATAGAGAATGCTATGCTAGATTTAGGTGCATCTTTAAGCGTAATGCCTTATTCTTTTTATCAATCTTTAAATCTTGGTCCTTTGAAAACTACTGATGTGATTCTGCAGTTAGCCGGTGGATCTTTGGTTCATCCCAAAGGTGTTCTAGAGAATGTCTCAATTAAAGTTGAACACTTGATTTTTCCTATTGACATCTTTGTTATAGAGATGGAACATTCGAAATATCAATGTCCTCTTTTATTAGGAAGACCCTTCTTAAGAACTTCTCATACTAAGATTGATGTATTCGATGGTTCATTGACTATAAAATTCGATGGTGATGTAATTCACCCTAGAATTTCATCTCAATCGCCATTGAACTCTAACAAGTTTGTTTGTGTTGTGAATGTTAAAATTGTTAAGAAAGGAGCCAGTAAAGAATCGATGACAAAGCCTGATCAGATTTCCAAAGGAAGACAAAGGATAAGAGACATTTGACAACGCTACAACGAGAATTTCCACCAATTTTGGGGGAGATTTAAGAAGTTGTATGCCGATTGTCCCCAACATTGATTCAATGAAGGAATTTTAATCCAAATCTTCTATGGAGGATTAGGACTTAAAGATCGAGTTCTTATTGATTCCTTTAGTCGCACTCCAATATTGAAGAAAACCCCAGAGAATGCATACTTTGTGTTTGAAGAATTATCTCGAAGGACACAATCTTCAAACTCTAAGATGCAAGCAAAGGAGAAGCAAGAAGCCAACAAACAAGGAGTTCAACCACAAGGAGAGAAGCGGAAGATGGAAGTCAAGGAACCAGAGGAAGATGCTCAAGGTCATGATCGAGCCAACTCAGCCGGCCATTGCCCGGCTATGGCTCGGCCAGCCACGCCTCAAGCCCGGATAGGACCGGCCATGACCAAGCCGCACCAAGCTACATGCCCAGCCATGGCCCGGTCAAGCCTGCCATCCTCCGTGCCATTCCACGCTTCAACCGCGCCACTTGCCTGGCCAACACTACATCCTTCGCGCACCTTGCTTGGTCAAGATCGGCCACTGCCCGATCAGGATCATCTTCTCACCGGCCATATCCGGCCAGTGCCGCGCCACTCCCAAGCCACAACCGGCCATCCACCGAGTCACCTCGAGTTTTCACCAAGTTAGGACCGGCCATCACCGTGCCATTACCGGCCAAATGCTTTGCAAGCCATCCATCCACCGAGCCACCTCGAATTTTCACCGAGGCACCACCGGCCATTCATTCTGAACACCCACCTTTGATGATTTCAAGTCTTGATAAAATTCAACTCGAAGTTCTCAAAGCCATCAATGATACTCTCAAAATCATTGAGGACTTGAAGGAATATATCCATAATTCCTTCACCCTTGAAGAATAATTTCTTTAAGGCAGTCTAGCCAAAGACCTTAAAGAAAGGCGCTTGTTGAGAGGCAACCCAATGATTTCACATGAAGAAACCAAAGGAAAGCATATGAGCTTAATTTGGATAATTGCAAGATGAATTCGAAAGGAGTCAAGTTTCAGAAGCCATGATTCGCGGAACTTATGCCTACAAATAGAGAAGCTTTCTTTAACTCTATCTTTTTAATTTTCCTTGCATTATTTTGTCTTGATTGATTATTGCTTTGATTGCTTGCCTATTCTTTGATGTGAATTAGTTGTTTGTGTTAGTTTTTATTTCATGCATTTAACTAACCACACTTTTTACACATGCTCATGTGTTTCACGTTGAGGACAATATGTCTTTTAAGTGTGGGGGAGAGAGTCTAGTCTAATAGAGAGTCTACATGCATATTGATCATTATGTTAATCAATGCCATTTTTAAAGCATCCTTAAAAATTCGAAAACTTGCCCGAAAATTTTGAATTTCATGTATATATTGATTGATTGATTTAATTATGATTGAAGAATGCTTAGAATTTTCAGGAATGCTTTATTTGATTGATTGATTGATAGTATGATATCTTATTTCTTAGAATTCGGTATAATTAGAGTTTGTGATATGATCCTATTGTTCATTATTTCTATGAGTGCCTATTTCTAGAACTTGTGTTTAATTTTTATTGAAATTACAATAAAAGGGTAGTTAAAAAATTGTTTTCATAAAAAAAATGTTTTCATGCAAGAGGAGTTTCTGTTTAAAAAAAAAAATCAATCCATTGTTATCACTCTTTTCTTTAACAAAAGGAGTTAGTAACCCTTGGAAAGAGGATAAGAGGCATGGAATTGCAGAAATATTGTCCCTCTGAAAAAATAAAAAGAAAGAGTCCTTCTAGAGTGCTAGTAGCCTAAAAAATGGGAGTTAGTAACCCCAAATCATGAACACTTCGAGGTTAGTAACCTCAATTTTCTAAAAATCAATTACCCTTTGAAAATCTATAATAACCCACGAAAACCCTTGATTTGTATCCATGATATGCATTCCTTTGAGTAATGGAGATAAAGATGAAGACATAAGCCTATAGAAAGAAGTAGTTATATGATGTGATGAATGGTAAATGATTAGAACTACTTTAATTATGGTTACTTAAGAAAAAAGATGCTTGCTATTTATTGATCTTTTGAATTGAGTGCTCTTATTATTCTTTGTTATTTTGATTTCATAATCACATTAATCCTTAACAAGTTGGTCGGCCCACGCTAGCGCGTCGGGCTTTCTTTGCTTGTGGCCGGCAAATCATTTTTGTTATGGAGTTTTTCTTTTCGGTTTTTCTGAGATATGTGCGGAAGTAGGTTGTTAGCAAATACGATAGTTTTAGTAGATCTTATAATTGAAGAGGTAATTTTGCAAAGTAAAATAATAGTAGCTTAAACCATGTTGTAGAAAATAATAGTAAGTTTTTACAATTGTTCTCATATGTAAGGTTTTTTTTTTTGGCCAAATCATATGTAAGGATTAACATTCATAAAATTATGAGCAGTTGTTTTTCCTACTTGAGATTGGGTCATTCAAAAAAACATTAATCCAAAAATACTAAAACTTAGTATTTAAAGAGCGGCTGGATTTCCGGCCAAAAAAGAAAAACAAAGGCTGGACTTATATACACAGCTAATATGCAAAGGTGAAAAACGGATATATGAAAAACATAGACCTAATTTTAGGATAGCATATAAACCATCACAACGTACTGTTATATGTTCACAATGTCTTTCTCATCCAATCATTATAGTCAATAAACATGAATTGGATTATCATGGTAAAAAAATGATTAATAATTTGCTTGTACTTACTTTTTCTTTCCCTAGAATTTATTGTCAATTGTCAACCATTCTCAAAATCAAAGGGCCATTTCATAACTAATATGTAAAGAACTTAATTAATATAATTCTGTAAAGAATAGAAGATTATATATTACAGGGCTAGCAAATTCACACAATTATTGTTGTTAGATTCTCGAAGTCATGTGTAAGATGTAAATACGCAGACAACACTAAACTATTTGAAAAATGGTATAAATTAACTGACGTGAGGTACAGAAGAAAGAGTAACGAATTCGAATCTATTATTAACAGGAAAAACAAAACAAAAAGAATCTAAACACAATTTGTGTATTCAGAGATCAACTAATGAGAAAGAAAAAAGAAATCTACCTGCAATTCTTCACACTTCAATCAAAAGAAATGCCAACTGATTTGCACTAACTATATCGACTCAAAGAAACAATGTAGCGGGAAAAACAAAGAGAGGAGATGAGAGCAGATCTTATAGCATGGCTTCAGTTGCTCACGGTGGCTCGCAGTTGAAGCCTCACAAAACACGGTGGCTCACGTTTCTTCAATATCCTAATGGTGCGGCTAGACAAACTCTAACTATTTCTGAAGAAAGCAAATATCCTAACTACTGCAGAGACGATGCAAAATGCATTCGTTATTTATTAGGCCAATGATGCCTATCAACCATCACTTCAACGGCACCACAATCTGCAGCTTTATATCTGCAAAAGACAGGATATGAGAAAAATTAAGCTAAATTTGTTTCCAACAATATTTTTGGTAAATAACACCAGGCTTTCTTGAATATACACCTATTGAATTTCCACTCTAGCCTGTTAGTTTCTTTTAAAAGGTCGGCATCAGCACACGTTACAATGCCATTAACTTCACACTACTGTCATCAACATCTTTTATACACATTTCAAATGGACGTAAGAAGGTTTCCACCATGTCTTGCTCGGCAACCTTGTCTATAAAAAAGAATAGAAAATGAACCATCTTAAAATTCATAATTGATATCAGCATATGCAATTGTTTAATTATATATATAAATTGTTAATATATAACAGAAGAAAATCCTTGCTGCAACAACATGATAACATTCTGTTTATATGTTTATATTTTAAGAAAATTCCAAAAAGCTATAGAAGATCCAAAAGGGGCAAAAATTTTTAAAAAAATAACCAAAAAGATAGGATTCAAGTTAATCTAAAACTGACCTTAGTTGAGTAGAAACTCCTTACTGCAAAATCTACCATGGTATGAGGAAAACAAATATCATATCAATAAAGAACACAAAAATCAATAAAGCTATTAGTTATACCTGTTTAAAATTTAAAATTACAATTTACCCTAAGCATTTTCTATCCATTTCAGTATCCTTCGAATCAAAGTACTAAACTTCTTAAACCCCACCCCCTATGATAATGGAAAATCACCACATTAGCAACTTCGAAAAGCACTTCTAAACTGACAATCAAACTCTTGGTAGTCAAATTTCTTAATGTATTATATGATCATGACAGCTTTGATTTTGTACGTTTGAAGAAGAGCAACAGCCACTACACTTCTAATCAACAAAGTGGAGACCCACCTCTCCTTAAATTCAATATATAGCCTATATATGTTAGCTTAGCTCAAAGTGTTGTTGAAATAGTGTCTCAGAATGCTTTAAATTTAATTTAAGAAACAAATCCAACTAAAGCTTCCCAAGTGCCAAATTTACTCACTTTCAGAGTTGAAAATTTCATTCCTGAAATCCTGAGCTCGAGATTCTCTGACAGCAATGTTCGTCACACTCCTTACTACATACTGCAAGCTCCATTTCTCAAAAGCGGCAATTTGTACTTAATTTATCAACCATCACTAGAACAACTTGCTCTATAATAAAGCTATCTATCCACCTCCAATGTTTAAAAAAACCATGTATTCAATACAAAAATATACATATGTCATAGCTTAAAATTTTCACCATCAAACAACCATTAACAACAACCATAATAATGAATTATAACACATTATTATAACACATTTGACACTAATAGGAAAAAGAAAAAATCACCTCGACCCTATATCGTAAGGAGACTCCACTGCATCCTTGGTCAATAGTGAAAATGGCGCAATAATATTAGTGTCATCATCTCCTTCATCACCAAGAATGATTTAATTTCTTCGAAAATTTCCATCTCATCTAGAGAAACCTGTTAAAGAAAGAATGATTATATTAAAAAAACAGAGCGATGTATTGCAACATAAAAAGGAAATTATATAAGCAGATAACTTAATTTTGGAGAATATGCGAGCGGAGCAGAGGAATGGATAGCAAAAAATTCGTTGAACACCGAGAACATTCTTCTAAATCAGATTCAAATAAAACTCCAAACAATTTGCAGAAATCGTAGCAAAGAACGAACCCCAGCCAAATTGAAAAACAGGACCAAACGAAAATAGAGAGGGGACAATCGTTTACCCAACAATAAGCGGTAATCGTTTACCCAACAATAAGCGGTAATCGTTTACCCAACAATAAGGTCGAGGGGGAGGGGAGCTCGAGTATTCGGGGGAATTGAGGGAAAGGACGGGGTTTGGGAGGAACAGGAAAGGGTTCGAGGTGGTGATAGAGATAGGGGAGAGTATTAAATGAGAAGAAAACGTATGAACTAAAAAACATTAAAACACAATTAAAAGGAGAAAAGAAGACAGAGTAAGAAACGTGAAAGCTGGCTAGGCCGTTTTAAGAAAGGGAAACTGATAATTACCAAAAAGACTTAAGAGCAAGAACTTGTTAGAAACAAATTTAGGGTTTTTTTAGTAATTTGGCAAGTGAGAAAAGAAAAGAAAAGGACAAAAACTGTTCAAATGGAGCCTCCTCATCCATCCTCAAAAGGGGTCTTTGGTAAATTTCCTGGGTCTTTCAAATACTATTTAGTATATATATGTGTATGCATTCAAAGTTTTTGAAAGGTTTAAATTAAGATGGAATTTTGATTTGCAATAGTTTAGGATTATAGGGTCTATTTTGTGCTCAAGTCTAGTGAGTTTTTATTTTTCAACACTAATTTCCTAGGGACTAGCAAAGATTTAGTGTGGGGCAATTATGATTGAGCCAAAAACAACCCTATTTTTATGATCATTTTCCTATGATTTTTGCTATTTATATGTGTATTTTAACCCTATTTTATAAGTATTTATGTTTTTAGGTCTTGAAGACAAGAAAAGTGGAAACTTGTTGTTTTTCACTCTTTTTGGAGCTATTTTGATGACTTTTTACTCAAATGTGGAAGAAGCAATTTTAAGTAAGGATTTGGAGATTCGAACTTCGTGTTTGAAGACTTATTGAAGATAATTTGAAGATTTGAAGACTATGGAAGAATTATCTCAAGAGGAAGAATTGAAGATTGGAGCTTTAATTGCGAAGGATTGAAGACAAGCCATGAATAAGCCCTAAAGCTAAGGAATTTTTGATATTTTATATGGGATAATACTCAGCCCATATAAGCCCATAATTGGAGTTAAAATCACAATTAATGCCGCCTATATCCAAGGAGATATCTAATTCCCGCTTATTCCCGCTTCTAGTCCTAACAGGATTAGGATTCAGCGCAGTCTTGGTAGAAAAATCATAACTTTCTACTCAGATGTCCGTTTTAGGCCCATGAGTAA
The DNA here is from genome assembly GCA_001974825.2 of Corchorus olitorius. Lineage (NCBI taxonomy): Eukaryota > Viridiplantae > Streptophyta > Magnoliopsida > Malvales > Malvaceae > Corchorus > Corchorus olitorius. The sequence goes on along the minus strand of AWUE01010701.1, from coordinate 4,498 downwards.
TCATTGGAAAGCTAACTCCGAGGTCTACAACTTTCCTTTGAAGTCCAAGACCCAGTTCTGCCGTTTTCGAACCAAAAAATGCCGTCGAAGTCCCTGCACGAATCCAGAATTTTTCAGGATCCTATTTTGACTAGGATTTTGGTTCTAGGAAGACTTTTCAGCTAACGCGGAGTCTAAGTTAGCCTCTAAACCGTCCTAAACTCCTATCCTACTTAGAAATGGAATTCCTAGGGTTATTTCCACTATAAATAGCCACCCCCTGTAACATTAATCACATACTTACACACCAATTCACATAATTCTCTCTAGATTTATTTTTCTCTTCTAGTTCTAGTTTTTAGGCAAGGGTGCCGCCACCCTCTCTAGTCATAGGGAGGTGCGGCATTCCCAGGTATTTTGCAAGGAAATTCCGCCCCCTTCTAGTTCTGTAAGTATTCTCTTAAGTCTCTCATGGATTTTCCTAAATCCATGAGTAGCTAAGTTCTTTATACTTCTAATCCTTTGGTGAATTCAATCAATTAAATATGGTGAGATTTTTGTTCTTATAATTTGGTATTTTATTTTTGATAGATAGCATGTTAAACTCTGTTTTATTTCATGATCTTGATTTATTGATTTACGCGGCCAATAAAGAGATAATTTGAAAGATCTATTGCTAAGTCAGACGGAATTGTTAACGCACGAGTCTGATAATTTGGTAGCGAATTGTTGACGATTAATAGTCACTTCAATGGGTTTTGCATGCCAGTGATCAGATTTATCTGGTTGTTGTAAGGTTTTACTTGTTAAGCAAGTGTGAAAGAACTAATTAAATAGTTGATCTTTATGCTTTGTTTCTTGGTGAATCTTTAAGTCTTAACCGGTAATTGATTTGTTAAGATAATGAAAGGGGTAATTTAAGCCTTAACCAGTAATCTTATTTAAATAGCATGTTAGGTTTTCCCTAGACCAGTTATCATCAAGGATTTAATATTGAATTCATCTTTTGAATCGAGGACCCATAATTAATTTGATTTTTTTCTACCATTGGAGAAGAAGTATGCCTTTTAATTATTGTTTTCTTTCTTAATTGCCATAAGATTTAGATTTGATTTATTTTGCCTTGTTTCCTATTTCAATTGCTTTCTTTTTAATTGTTATTTTCAATCCCTTGTTTTTACGCATTGCTTTTGAAAGATTTTTAAGGATTGTATTTTCGGATAAGGTCTATCGTCCTTTTCTGTGGGATCAACCCTTGCTTGCCCTATCTACTTAGTTAGGTTTTTGTGGGGATTATTTTTATGATTGCTGATGACGGATCAATATACAACATCTCTCCATCAAAGACCAAAGCAAATGGCACAGATAACATTATATCTACTTTTGAATGGGTGCCCTGAAGAGGCCTCCTGGCAGTTTTTCCTCCCTGGCACCGCAAGCACATGATCACATAGTCAGATTGTGACAATTGACAAAAGATAACAATACATGTAATATAGTGAACCTAACACAATTCCAACAAATTACAACACATACTTAGCAAATTTTTACAAATTAGGGAATCCTTAAATTAAAACCAATGCTTCTCATCCTAAACCCCATATATCAATTATAGCTAATCCCCATCCAATCCTATTTCAAATTTTAGTTGGTTTAGTTGAAAATTACTAGACGGCCAAAATAAAGTTGAAAATTACGACTTGGTCTGTAGTTGATGTTTAATCTTTTTTAATTTTGTTTCTCGTTCTTTGTTCACAAAAAATATTCGTCTAAAGTAACTTTCACTTGATCCCTTTCGTTGAATATTTTTCATATATTTTGTTGGAAAAATAAGTGTGTATATATATTGATGATGCCAAGTTTAATTTTCTTATATAGAATGATTGCAAATAATGCTTTTTTATTCCTTGTATATGGTCACAATATCATTTGTATCTTTGACTTGTCCTTCTTTGAAGTTTATAATCTTCTTATTAATTAGGAGAAATAATTAATTAATGTGCCAAATTTGACCCTGTCCAATAAAGTTGCCTTTTTCTCCAAACCAGTAATGTGTCTTGACTTTTGTTGCAAAAAAAAAAAGTAATGTGTCTTGACTTTATTTATTTTTTGTTATTATTAAACCAAGATCCCGGTTTGATTTCTTTTAAGTTCCGCAATTTATTTAATAACATGATTAATTATTTTAATCCATGTTTTGATTGCTATGCTCCATATATCATGCTTTTCCTACAGTATGAACTTAACATTTTTGAACTTATGAATATCCTTTTCCTTACTTTAAAGAGTCTAATGTTTTATCAACAAATCACGTGGCTCTCTGCGATTAGAGAATTTTTATTAAAATCAGGTTATCTTATGGATACATTTATATACACAAATCATATCGTTACAATTTTTCTTCTTAATTTCCCTATGTTAACTAAATCACCCCAAAATTCAAATAAAAGTACAGTTTACTCCACTGGTTGTTTGGCAATATTTATGAACTCCAAGCAGTTTCAACGACGACCGCATCCATCTCCCTAAACATCGATAATTTATTTTTAGGTAAAATCTGTTAATTACCTCAAAAAAATTGTTATATAAGTGCAGCTATTCTTGGACAAATTATAGCAATTCAAACAAAAAAATGGGTTCACCCAAAGAAACTTTTATAATCATGTAGCCATTGATAAAGCCAAAGGCATTTCACTCTCATGGGAAGTTCTCCATAACTCATCCAACAGCTTTTTCAAAAGATATTTCAAGAACTTCCCATGAGAGTGAAATGCCTTTGATGCTTCTCATCTACCCAATAATTAAATTGGATGCTCCTGAATTGGCCTAGATTGATTGTGTTTTATGTTGTCTCCTTTTCAATCAATTACTCAAAAGTTGAAATGTTTTGTCTTAATTTCCTCATGAAATTTTCAATGTTGCAAGAATCTGATAAACCAGATACCAAAGTTTGCTCTTAGGAGTTGTGGTTTTTACAGCCTTTTGGACCATCCCCTCCAATCTTGCAGTGTCAAGCTTGTCTCTTCACCTGATGAAAACTACAACAATGGAATCGATGGCTCCCCACTTCGTTATGAAGGTAAGAGACTGAACGGAAAGGGTTATGATACTGTGATCTATGCTGTAGGTCCCGTGGCTTTCCGACCAGCTCCTTCTCCCTAATGTCACTACTGCTTGTCTGAAATTACTATTCTGATGTCGATTCTTGTCCTCCTCGTCACTCTAATTTTAACAAAGTTTATCCATCTATCTTTGTATAGGTAACTAAGTATTTCTTAAATAAAATGAGCTCTGCTGCTATGCTGCGTTGCCACTATAGAAATCTAATTCTCACTTTTTTGAATTGTTTTGACAAGTTGTCATGGGTATAAAATCTAATCCATACGTACGTATTCATATACAAGATCTCTCCATCAAAGACAAAAGCGAATGGCACAAATAACATTATATCTACTTTTGAACGGGTGCCCTGAAGATGCCTCCTGGCATTTTTTCCTCCCTGGCACCGCTAGCACATGATCACATAGTCAGATTGTGACAATTGACAAAAGATAATAATACAATTAATATAGTGTACCTAACACAATGGTTACCTAACACAATTACAACAAATTAGAACACATACTTAGCAAATTTTTGCAAATTAGGGAATCGTTAAATTAAAACCAATGCTTCTCACCCTAAACCCCATATCAACCCCATCCAAGAAGTGGAATCCCGCAGGGTGAATTTCAAACACCTGGCCCTTAAAATTCAAAAACAAAACACAAAGAAAATGGCATGGAGCGTTGCATGACAGACTTATGGCACTCCTTTATTCTTTGAACGCATGTCCTTTCTCTCTCTTTCTCTCCCACTTCCTTCCTGTGTCTTCTCTTTCATTTTTCATTTGGGAAAGGATCCTCTCCACTACTATAAAAATAGTGGAGAGGTCCACTGATCTCATAAAGAAGATCTACGGCTTAAAAGTAGGCCACATCACCTCTATGTTTTATTGTCAAAACCTGCACTAACACCGTTAACTCTGTTTTAACAGTCTGCAGCTTATTTCTCCTTCTAATAAAATCCTCCATTTTTCCATCAACTCTTTCAACCAATTCTCGAACAAGTGAGTCGATGTTAAATCCGCTAAATCAAGATTGTTCCTTGTAAAGCTTTATTCATTGTTTTAATATCCTCTAAGCGAAGCTTTCCACATTGTAGACACCCAATTTTGGTCTGAAGAAATCAAGTCATTTGAATCGTCACTAGTTCTTAATTCATTCATCGACACTCAATGCTCAAAAAGCTTGACTCGATTTTCATCCAATTTAGTCCTTGAATTTCTTGGACCAAATTTTGGAGTCCTCATATTGAGTTAATTCCTTTTGAATTGTTGTTCATTTTCCTTGGGCTAACGTTGAATTGTTTATTTGCTTATTTTCATGCCTTTGGCTAATGTCAACTTGGGATTTCGGGTCATTTTGGTCCATTTAGATTTTATTAGATCAAGTCCATTTCAATATCCATCCCACTTGGG
>AWUE01010700.1:0-13047 GCA_001974825.2 Corchorus olitorius | reverse complement strand
CTTATTATTATTATTATTATTATTATTATTATTATTATTATTATTATTATTATTATTATTATTATTATTATTATTATTATTATTATTATTATTATGTTAGAGAATAAAAAAAATCAGAAAATCAATTTTAAAAAAAAGAGAAAAAATGAAAAAAAGAAGCAAAAGTCAGAATATCAATAAAAAATATCAATGCCAGATTTGTTGCTGCAAGTTGTTGGAGAATCCAATTTTTTTCAATTTTTTGTCAGGCAACAACTCCAACTCAATTCATGAGACTCAATCTCAATTTTTAAACGGTATGGGCAACTTTGAAAAAAGCTTCTTGACAATGTTGAAAACCTAAGGTTTTGAAGATTATGCCCAACCAAACACACAAGACAAACCCAAAATTTCTAAAAAATGACAGTGGAGTTGAGCTATAAAAGGCAAGATTTTTGTTTCTAAAAGAGAGAGAAGACCAATCGGAAAAATCAAGGGAAAAGAATCCGAAAATCAAAAAAAGCAAAAAAATACATTCAACCCAAAAACAAAGGACTTCTCAACTAAAAAGGAGTTTCTTTTCTTTCCTTGGATTCTCAAAGTCTCTAATCCCAAAACAATTTTTCATTCATCAAGCAAACAAGGCAACAACAACAATCAAGAGCAACCCAATAACAAAAAAAACAAAAAAAACAAAAAATTCGGCTAGTTTTGATTTTGGGGTCTTGGAGGTGTTTTTGGAGGAGTTTAGGGAGTCTAGAGGCTTAGGTAAAAGCAAGGAACATAGTTTGGAATGGGTGCCAATGGATGGTTGTGGAAAGAGATCGGAAACCAACTTTTAGTTTCGGCCAAGGCTAGATCTAGAGTGTTGGGTGAAGATTTGAGAGAATTTAAGGCTAGATTTGAGATAAGGAGGTGAAAAGGAGCTTTGTGAGCATTTTTTGGAATTTTCCGGCGACTATTCCGGCGGCCGACGGTGGCCAACGGTGGCCGACGGTGGTGGTAGCGGTGGTGGTTGGTGTTTGAGGTGGTGGCCGGCCGTTGGGTGTTCTTGAGTGTTCTTGAGAAAAAGGGGAGTTTGATCTTGTTTAGGAAGGAAATTTGGAAAGTTTTGTGTTTGTTCATAATGTTCATCATGTGTTCTTGAAAAAGAGGCATTTTGATCTTTTTTGGAGGATAAATTTTGGGTTTTGGGTGTTTATTTTAGAGAGAAGGGAGAGAGTTTGAAAGCTAGTGAGAGAAGGAGTTTTTTCAGAAAATGATGTGAGAAGGAAAAATGGCCAAAAGACTTCAAAGTTTGGAGAAATAGCCTTTATATAGTAGTGTGTTGGTCATGTTTTAATTCACCAAAGGTGGCCCACGTATGACCCAATTTCAAAGCCCAATCCAAGTGCAAAGGTTTATTCTTCTAAGCCTCTTGCATATTGTATTTGATTTCAATTTAATCCCTGCATAATTTTAATTGCTTTAGGAATAGTTTAATTTAATCTATTAATTTCCTAATTCGTGAATATTTGTAATAATTTCAAAGAAAACTTTAGGAAATTAGAAGATTTAAATAATTCCTTTTAGAATTAGTAGTGTTCATGTGCATGCATATTTAATTTATTGTCAAATATAAATTGTCGTTTCATGAGACTAAATTAAATTGATTCCCGTGATGGAAGTGGCGCTCTAGGTTGACATCCAATGTCTTCTCCAGTTCGTTTCCTTCCTAGGCTTGGAACTTCCGAAAGGATACCAACCAATGCGTGGGCGGTGTCTCTAGGAGTTCTTCGTATAATGACTCGGTAATCTAATTTAATTGGAAATCTCATTCATCATGTGCATTCATGCATTTTTAGAGATTAATTAGGTCAATAGTTAAACTTAATTTAATTCAAAAATCCGAAAAAAATTCTAAAAAATATTGTTTTTCTTCAATTTGGTTCTCTTTTGAAGTTTTCAAAATAATAAAATCCAAAAAAAATTAAAATTTAAAAGAAAGGATTAAAGAGGTAAAAAAAAAAAGGAAGTTTTCTTAAAGCTTTTTTCTTTTCAAAAGGCAGTCTTTTTATTTTCAAAATTTCCTTTTTAAGTAAAAAAAGTAAGAGATGTTTGTTTAAGGGGAAAACGAAGATTAATTGAGGGAGGTCTCGGTTATTTCTTCAAAGTCCCAATGTTTTATTTCAAAACAAAATCAAGTTTTCTTTCAAAGTTATTTTTGAATAAAAGGTTTAATTTTCTCAAGAAAAAGCCAAAAAGAAAAATTTTCAAGTTTAGAATTTAGTAATAAAGCAACCGATGATGGAAACCCATAGTTAATATTATACTAGTCAGTGCCGTCATTTGACGGGGCGTTGTGGGGGTGCTAATCCTTCCCCACACGTACCCGACTTACGAACTTAGACTTTGGTTAGACGACCGTGTTATTAGGTTTAGTGTATCCTTCGCCAAACTTAGGATTTCATTAGACTTAATAAATTGGTAGGTGCCTAATCACACCTAGGTAAAAAAGATTAGTGGCGACTCCCAGTCAAATTTCAAAGTCGTTGCGGCAGGGTCCCCCGGACCCGCACGTTGCGACACACATTCTTGTGGGAATACTTTGCACTCCTCATTGAACTTCCATAAGTAATTCAATGGGATTTGACATGAGTTGTGTTTATTGTTGTTCTGTAATCTTGTTCTTTTTGCTGAATTGTAACGAAGATAGAGAGACAACAAGAGCAAATAGAATTAAAAAGATCAAGACCAATGATCATACCAATGCCAAATCGTAGAAAGACAAAACTCTCATCTGAATCAGGTCTACCAAAACAAGAACCATAATCACCAACACAGAACTTTCATACCGCTAGAAAAATCTCATAGTGCATCAAATTTATCCATGCAATTCTTCGCTGAAGAATCCAACAAATATTGGTTGCAATCTCTATGTACTTTTCTAATCATCCAGACAGGAATTTTTTTTCTTAAAGCTTCAATCTTTAACACACATTCTTGATATGAAAGTATTATATTCATTCTCTTTGAGTGTTGGTGTTTGGAAGACGTTGGAGCCATTTTTGGGTGTGGAAGCAGTGATTAACAATAAGGGGAAGGTTCAATTTCATATGAGTGATTGACAAATTCTGGGTTTTTAGTTGGTTCGGTGATTGGTAACTTCAAATATTGTTTAAGCCAGTTGAAACATCAAATGATGTTGTTCTTTAAATTTAACCAATGGAACTTGGGAAAACCAGACATTCTATACATTTATCCGAAAACTTTTTGTTCTAGAAACTGAGATAGGCACAGGGAAGAAGAAGAAGAAATCAACTGTGAAGACTAAAGGGAGATATAAAAAAAAGAAACAGATAATAGGGAAGAAGACTGAGAAACGGTAGTGAAAGAGAGAAAACGATGCAAAACTAATCAAACGATGTGTTTTATTAAAGGAATAGAATGGATGAGGTGGGCATTTTTGAACCATAGATTTGAGCTCCTTAGATCAGCGGAGCTCTCCACTATTTTTTACAGTGTGTTTGGATAAACTTTTTGAGGGATCAGTATAGGATAGGATAGGATGGGAAATGAGGGTTTTTTAAAGGAAAGGAAGGGAAGGACCAATCCTTGTTTGGATTGTTTAAAATATAAAAAGTAAGGAACATGAGGGATCACCTAACATTTAATAAATAAAAACTTTGTTGGTTCTTGTTGGTACTCCAAAATGGAGTACCAAAAAAGGCGGACTTATAAGGATCAAGAAGAACCAAAATTGATCCTCCAAAACCCATGGACCAAATCTAATTTCCAATCCAAACATGAGTCACTAACTAAAAGGACCTCCCATCCCGTCCCTTACTGATCCCTTAATCCAAACACACTGTTAGTAGTGGAGAGGATCCTCTCCCTTTTCATTTCCCCCTTCCTTTTTCTCTTTCATCTCCTTCTTCATGTCTTTCCTGAAGACCAAAACTCCAATCTTTTCTCTTTCATTTTTCTTTCATATCTCTAAATCCCTCATTTTTTAAAGAAATCCCTTTATGTTCGTGGAATTTCATTGTGCCGGTGGAATTTCTTTGTGCTGATCCCTCATTTTTTCAAAGAAATCCCTTATATTTGTGGAATTTTTATTGTGCTGCTATGGGTCATGGCTATCAGTGGGCTACCCCTATTTTTCTCATTTCTCTATGTGGTTTCTTGGGATTGTTTTACGATCTCTTATATTGTTTTTGTTCACTCCGCCTGGGTTCAGATTTTCCTGTCAGCGTCGTTCGTGTTTCGATGGGTTCTGTTCTGTTTTCTGAATTTTCATTCGATTTTTTCTATTTATTGATTTATTCTTTCGCTCACTTCTATTGTTGTGTTTGTTTTTCTTAATGGTCTGGGTTTCGGTTTGGTGGCGACGGATTTTGCAGGTGAGTGCATTGTCTTTTTGCCTCTGTTTTCTGCGGTTCTTGCCTTTGGTTTTCTATATTGTTGTTCTCTGATTTCTTCTTCTTATGATTTCTGTTTTTTTGTGTTTTCTTGGAGTTACCTTGCCTGGAATCAATTGGGCTATCTCCATTTTTTCATTCAATTTGTTCGTTTAATTCTTTCTTTGTTTTCTTATTCTCATTGATGTATTTATCTGTGTTCATTTTTGTTGTTCCTCGGTGCATGCCTTTGGGGTTTTCAGGTGAGTTTGACCTTTATTCATCCAATGTATTTATTTTTGTGTTTGGGTGGTGGTGTCGTTTGTTGTTGGTGTTGTTTCTCCTTTTCTATTGGTCTATGTATTGTATCACGGCAATCTTTAGTTGTTAATATGAATATTGTTGTTGTTGTCTCGGTATGTCTGCATGTTTCTTTGCATGGCTTCAGAAAGCTCTGATTGGTGTGGTGTTGGCTTTTGAAGGCGTATCTGTGTTTGGTCTCTGTGTAATTCATGGTTAATTGGGGTTAGTTTTGCTATTGACATTCTTCTTTGTTCCCTGATTGTGAGTGTATTTTATTGTTCATGTCTTGGTGTGATAATTGTCAAGTAAAACTGCAATGGCCATTTCACTTGTATGTTTTCTGCTTTTAGATGTACGGATGGAAAAGTTTAATGAAAAAAAGCTCTGTTTTAATTTTTAAAGCACTTTGCCTGATATGATCACTTTGGTTTTTGAAAGGATTCCAAAATCGCACTGTTATTTTACTCATGCTTATAGCATGTATGGAGATGTTTGATCAACATAGCTTGACTTCACCAAATTATCAGATTAGAAAAGAAAATGTTCGTTCAAGAACCAGGCTACATACTCTCTGATATATTTAAGTCTACAAAATAGAAACCAAAAGAGAATGTAAGTAACAATTCGATTGATTATTTTAAAGAAGCTAATTTTTTTAGGATATTAAAATGAATAATTTATTTCACTTGCAATTGCCATTATCAAGCTCCAATTTTATTTGTTTGTAATGAAAATTTAATGGGAATGAAGTGATGGGGTAGCCTTGCAGCAATTGGAAGATATATGGGTTAAAAGATGATGCATTAAGCAGTTGTACAGTATGCTCTTGACATATGTTTTCTTTCTGACCTCTTCCTCACACCTGAATGTACTTGGACAGGTGACTTTCCTTGCAGTGTTTTAATTTAGTCTAGTTTGGAGGGGATAAATTGGTATATATTGAATTCAGCATCTATTTGCAAATAACGGTGTGCTCATGACCTTTGAAATTATAGATGTCAACCATCGCTAGGTATCTTTTTCATTTTGCCTCTGTTTCCTGCAGCCTGGCATTTGATTTTAGTTTTATTAGGGATTTTTGTTTACTGAATTTTTATTGCTTTTTTTTGGTATCCCATCCGGTATCCAGGGCAAAGCCCTGACTAATCCGGATCCGACCCGCATCGCGCACCTGGTTATGGTGGGTGAGTCTCCCAACAGGGGCAGCTGCGTACGCAAGGTTTCGAACCCGAGACCTGCTTAAGCTGGAACAAGCCGCTTACCACTTGATCCAACCCCTTGTTGGTCCTGAATTTTTATTGCTGTATTGACTTAGTATCCATGAACTTGAATAGGTTTGTCTTTGATGATCGGTGTTGGAAATATCTGAAATTGGGTTCTATTGTGCTTGGTTGTATTTGGTTTTTTCTTCATCATTTGTTGAGTGTTGGATTGAAAGGTTTAGGCTTTGCCATTTACTTACCAATTACCAATTTTGTGTATTTTCTTTGATGGCTTATCGGTTATATGTGTCCTTCGAATCTATATCTTGTTGTAAATGCATTCGATTGATATTCCTTCATTATTCTGTTTGGAGCAGGAGTCATGGACCTAATGCATTGTTTTCTATTATATAAATGTTCTCTATTAGTTTTGTGGGTTAGGCTATCTCTTTGCTCAATGTTCAATATCTTAAAAAACTATGTGATTATCAGTTTTGTGGGTTAGGCTATCTCTTTGCTCAATGTTCAATATCTTAAAAAACTATGTGATTATCAGTTTTGTGGGTTAGGCTATCGCTTTGCTCAATGTTCAATATCTTAAAAAACTATGTGATTATCTGTTGATAAGTTATTTTCAGCAGTATACCTTTACTTAATTTAATGATTATTTTTCTCACATGCATATGATTTGTTGAACGAAATCATGGTTTACCTTTGCTGATGCTCACACTTACAACTTCTTGCGTCCTGAATCGTGATCATCTTTTCTAAAATTTCACCTGTCATTCACAATATAACCATGAGCCATCTATATTTAGTTAGGATTGTATAGAGAGTGGAATTTTTATTGATAAGAGGAGAGCCACAAAAACACATGATCAGCAACTATGTCTTCTATAGCTTTTTGCGACTTAATTATAGGCAACTATGACCATTTTCCTTTCCTGTGATAATCAAACACCTTGAATCATGGTCAGCAATTAGAATATTCTCAAGATTTTCCTATATATGCCGAAAAATACCCTTCCAATTAGCGTTTGCTGCATTTCCAGCTCCATGTATATTTTTTTTTCCATCTCTATTTATTGATTCTTTTGTTTTTTAACACTTTTAAGTTACGTTTTTTTCCCTTTTGTCTCTTTAATCAATTAGTCATCTCCTTACATATTATTCTTCTTTTTTTTTTAAATAATTTATTTATGAGGGAATTAACTTAGTGAAGATTAATTAATATGTTTATGTTGTTAATACATGTAATATTATGATGTGGAGAAACTTTTGGAGGGCCCAATTCACCCAACTAGCGATATCTACGAACTTGACATGTATGTTAGCTTTTACGAAATTTTTAATATTACTTTGACATTTTTCTTTCCTTTTTCTTTGTTATGCCATATACCCCATGCTTCAGTTAAGTTCCTGCTTAATTTAATTTCTTTTAATTTTTTGGGGTCATTTTGACTTTGAAGTGATAAACGGTAGATGCCTTTGTTACATCAAGTACATTTTCTTGATGGTAGTTCACCCATCAATGCTTATTAGCTTTGAAACTTTCTGAATAGTCAATTTGTCTTGATGCTTCCTAAATTTGTCTCCAATTTTCACTGCAGTTGTAGACACTAAATTTGGGACAAGTTCATTATTCTTAGTCTAAGTTGAGGCTCATGTTTTAATTTTGTATGAGTCTATGGAAGTGGGCTTATTTTTACTCAATTGAATTGAACCCAAACCAAAAAAAGGGAAGGAGTCTAGGGTATAAAAGGCTAATGAAGTCTAGGGTTTAGGGGGTCAGGTTTTTTTTAATTAATTAGTGATAGCCGAATCTTTTTTGGGAAAAAAAAACTTGGGCAGACAAAGAAATAAAAAAGAGAAATGGCGTGAAGAACATGAGAAGAGAAAAGAATTAAAAGGTGGATGGCACGTCTCCCCAGAAGTTTAGCACGTTTCCTTTTACTGTTATATACATGAGTTAAGATTTGGTAAATTTAGGTTTTTAGTTTTTTCAATTAATTTAGGGATTAATTTAATTCGAATAATAATTTAGTTTAGTTAAAACCAAATTAGAATTAGGTCATATGCATTCATGTTTAATTATGTATTTTAATTTATATATTATTTATTAATTGTCATGCCACTAAAATAACTAAAAACTGTAGTCTTCTGAAGTAGGGGCTTTCACGAGTGATTGAATTTTCGGGACTAGCTGAATGTCGCTAAGGATGAGAAGCTTTCTTTCGAGATGTTTCGGAGTTCCATACATATAACTCGAAAAGAATTTTCAATAAGCCAAGACTACGTGAATTGGTCTAATAATTTGATTTTGCATTCATCATTTGCATACATGCATTATTAATTAGATAAAATCATAAAAAAGGGCCAAAAATATTTTTTTATTAAGGCTATTTATCAATTATTTATTTACTATTTTTCTTTTTATTTATTTATTAATTTAGCTATTATCTATTTATTTACTATTATCTACTTTTTTTTACCTACCTATTTATCTCTTTACCTCTTTATCTAATTATCTATATACCTATTTATCTTTTCATTTATTTATTATTTTTACTTATTTTTCTATTTATATATATTTATCTATTATTTATTGATTTATTAATTTTTAATAATTTTCTTAATAAGCAAGACTAGGATAAAATCAACCAATTTCATTTTGATTCACATAGAATCTGGTTAGACTAATGGTATCGTCATTTGACGGGCGTCTCAGGGGTGCTAATCCTTCCCTGAACGTAATAGACTCCCGAATCTAGACTTAGGTTAGAAGATCGGACCAGTAGGCTTAGTCAGGTTTTTGCCAAGCATGGTACCTAACTAGGTTTTAGTGGTAAATATGTGACTAATCACACCTAAAAATTGGTCAGTGGCGACTCCAATTATTCAAGTCAGAGCAATAGGGTTCCCGGACCCGCACGTTATGACAACTTTAGCATTAGTCTAATCAGATTCTATGTGGATCAAAATGAAATTGGTTGATTTTATCCTAATCTTGCTTATTAAGAAAATTATTAAAATTAAAAAAATAATAGATAAATAACTCTAATAAAAAAAAATCTTTTTTGGCCTTTTTTAAGTCTTTTCTCTAATTTATGCATGTATGCAAATGATGAATGCAAAATCAAAATTATTAGATCAATTTACGTAATCCTTGTGATCGGTTGTCAGCAATCATAAAAATAATCCCTACAAAATCCTAACTAAGTAGATAGGGCAAGCAGGGGTCGATCCCACAGAGAAGACGAATAGACTTTATCCGAAGATACAATCCTTAAAAATCTCTCAAAAGCAATGCGTAAAACAGGGGATTGAAAATATCAATTAAAAAGAAAGCAATTAAACTAGAAAACAAGCAGAGTAAACTAAATCTAGATCTATAGCAAATTAAGAAAGAAAACAATAATAAAAAGACATACTTCTTCTCCAATGGTAGAAAACAATCAAATTAATTATGAGTCCTTGATTTAAAAGATAAATTCAATATTAAATTCTTGATGATAACTGGTCTAGGGAAAACCCTAACATGCTATTTAGATAAGATTAGCCGTCAAGCCTTAAATTACCCCTTTTTCCTCCTAACTAATCAATTAGCCGTCAAGCCTTAAAGATTTGCTAGGAATCAAAGCATTAAGAACAACTTTTATTAGTTCTTTTACACATGCTTAACATGTAAAACCATACAACAATCAGATAAATCTGATCATTGACATGCAAGCCAATTGACCCGCCGTCAAGCGTCGTCAACTCGCTACACACAATCAAACTCATGCATCAACTTTGTTGTTTGATCTAGCTAACGATCTCTCAATTTGCCTCTTTATCGGCCGTTATAAATCAATAAAAATCAAGATTGTAGAATTAAAACAGAGTTTATATTGCTATCTATCAAGAATAAAATACCAAATTATAAGAATAGAAATCCCACCATGTTAATTGATTGAATTCACCAAAGGATTAAAAGTATTAAGAATTTAGCTACTCATGGATTTGGGAAAATTCATGAGAAGCATAAGAAAACTTACAAGACTTGAAGGCGAAATCTGCTCTTGAATAATCTAGAGTTGCCGCCCCTCTCTATGCAAAGAGAGGGTGGTGGCACCCTAGCCCTAAAACTAGAAGAAAAACTAAAACTAGAAGAGAAAAAGAAAAAGAGAAAATTATATAGATTTGTGTGTGTGTAGGTATTTGATTTGTGTTACAGGGGTTGACTATTTATAGTGGAAATAACCCTAGGAAATCCAATTCTAAGTAGAAAAGGAGTCTAGGACGTTTTAGAGGCTAACTTAGACTCCGCGTTAGCTTAAAAGTCTTCATAGAACCAAAATCCTAGTCAAAATAGGATCCTGAAAAATCCTGGATTCGTGCAGGGATTTCGACGGCGATTTTGGGCTTGAAAACGGCAGAACTGGGTCTTGGACTTCAAAGGAAAGTTGTAGATCTCGGAGTTAGCTTTCCAACGAGTACTCATGGGCCTAAAACGGACATCTGAGCAGAAGGTTATGATTTTTCTACCGAGACTGCGCTGAATCCTAATCCTGTTAGGACTAGAAGCGGGAATATACGGTAATTGGATATTTCCTTGGATATAGGAGGCACAAATTGGGTTTTTAATTCCAATTATGGGCTCATATGAGCTGAGTATTTTCCCATATAAAATATCCAAAATTCCTTAGCTTCCGGGCTTCTTCATGGCTTGTCTTCAATCCTTCGCAATTAAAGCTTCAATCTTCAATTCTTGCCTCTTAAGATAATTATCTAATAGTCTTCAAATCTTCAAATTACCTTCAATAAATCTTCAAACACGAACTTTGAATCTCCAAATCCATACTCAAAATTGCTTCTTCCATATTCGAGTAAAAAGTCATCAATTTAGCTCCAAAAAGAGTGAAAACAATAAGTTTTCACTTTTCTTGTCTTCAAGACCTAAAAACACAAATACTCATAAAATAGGGTTAAAATACATTTAAAAATAGTAAAAAGTATAGGAAAATGATTATAAAAATAGGGACTTTTTTAGCTCGATCATAATTTCCCCCATACTAAATCTTTGCTAGTCCCTAGCAAACTAATGCATAAAAACTAAGAAAACAAAAACAAAGACTATTGCGAATAAAGATTCCACTTTCTTAGGTGTACGGCGGCACTTAGCACGTGACGCAAGCCATTTAAACCTGAGACTGATAGAGGTACTCAGGAGGTGTTATGTCACCTGAGGGTTTACTTAACTAGGACGATACCCACAAACATATTTAAAACTAGACTCGATAGACTCATGGTTAGTGATAAACATAACAAATTTTGTACAAATCTATGTTTAAATCCATTCTTTTCAAAAATAAAATTTTTAATGCATACACATATCAAGGATTAATGCAATCATGAAATCAAAATAACAAAGGATAATAAGAGCACTTAATTCAAAAGATCAAGAAATAACGAGCATCTTTATTCTTAAGTAACCATAATTAAAGTAGTTTTAATCACTTACCATTCATCACATCCTATAACTACTTCTTTCCATAAGCTTATGTCTTCATCTTTATCTCCATTACTCAAAGGAATGCATATCATGGATGCAAATCAAGGGTTTTCATGGGTTATAATAGATTTTCAAAGGGTAATTACATTTTAGAAATTCGAGGTTACTAACCTCGAAGTGTTCATGATTTGGGGTTACTAACTCCCATTTTTTAGGCTACTAGACCTCTAGAAGGACTCCTTTTTATTTTTTCAGAGGGACAATATTTCTGCAATTTCATGCCTCTTATCCTCTTTCCAAGGGTTACCAACTCCTTTTGTTTAAGAAAAGAGTGACAACAATGGATTGATTTTTTTTTAAGCAGAAATACCTTTTCTCCTCTTGCATGAAAACACTTCTTTTTATGAAAACAATTTTTAACTACCCTTTTATATAAGTAGTCCCCCACACTTGTTATTGACATATCCATAACATACTTTCATAATTGTAATTTCAATAAAAATTAAACACAAGTTCTAGAAATAGATAATCATAGAAGAAATAAACAATAAGTTTTTATCACAAACTCTAATTATACCTAATTCTAAGAAATAAGATATCATGCTATAAATCAATCAATCAAATAAAGCATTCTTAAAAATTCTAAGCATTCATCAATCATAATCAAATTAATCACTTAATATATGCATGAAAAATTCAAAATTGTGTAAAATTTTCGAAAAATTTCATGGATTTCTATGCATGTAGTCTCTTCCATTAGACTCTCTCCCCCACACTTAAAAGACACATTATCTTCAATGTGAGTGCACATGTGTGTGTTGTGTCCCTCATAAGTGTGATGACTAAGTAGATGAGCTAATGAAATACTTGACTCACAAAGAAAGCGTCGACTAATTCAAGCAATTCAAAACATCAATCATAACAATTATAGCATATAAGTCTTCATTAAGATCCAAATCAAAGCATAGAAAACATAGAAAAGAAATACAAACAACTAATTCAAATCAAGGGATAGGTAATCAATCAAAGCAAAACAATGCAAAGAAAAAGTAAATTGAGATGAGTTTAAGAAAACTTCTCTATTTATTTGGCACGGCTAGAAGTGGCATGGTGTGGATGGCCAGTGGTTGGGCGGCTCGGCATGGCTGTAGACACCATTTTTGTCATGTATCCTTCAATTTAAATCAGTTTGTTTCTTATTTTGCATTAGGGTCACCCAGGGGCATTTCTGTCATTTTTTACACTAAGGGCATATTCAGGGGCATTTTAGTCATTTGCATGTCCAGGGCATTTTGGTCATTTCAAGTATATTAGGATTTATATTGCATTAGTTATCATTTGCATCCAAAATCCAAAAATATTTTCCATATTAGCCTTGCATATTCCATAGTTTATAATAGTGATTTGATTTTAGTATTTTAGTTATCCATCTTAATAGGAGTCATCTTGTAGTTCCAAATCGGTTCATGCTAATTTAATTAGACTACTTCACATTATATTTATTTGCATTAGAATCATTTTGGTAGTCATTGGTCCTTTTTAATGTTTAAGTTGGTCCCATATTTGCTTAGCATAATTCATTTTCCTTCATTTGCCTTTTGAATTTTTGTTTGAACATCTTGTGTTTGTTGTAAGGCCTCCCACCACCTCATGGCATTTGGATATGGGTAATTGTTTTTGGGCTTTGCAT
>AWUE01010697.1:0-36199 GCA_001974825.2 Corchorus olitorius | reverse complement strand
ATCACACAAGACAAAATTATGCATGGAAAATTAAAGAGTAGAGTTAAAGAAAGCTTCTCTGTTTGCAGGCATAAGCTCCATCATTGCTTCTGAAACTGGACTCCTTTCGAATTCAACTTGCAATCGTCCAAATTAAGCTCCATTTGCTCTCCTTCGGTTCTTCATGTAAAATCATTGGGTTGCCTCCCAATAAGCGCCTTTCTTTAAGATTCTTTGGCTAGACTGCCTTAAAGAAATTATTCTTCAAGGGTGAAGGAATTATGGGTATATTCCTTCAACAATTCCACAATGATTTTGAGAGTATCATTGATGGCTTTGAGAACTTCAAGTTGAATTTTATCAAGACTTGAAATCATCACAGGGTATGTGGCGGTTTGGAATGGTGATGGCACGAGCATGGCCGGTGGTGGCACGGGCTTAACCGGTGGTGGCATGGTAATGGGCGGATATGGCTTGGTTGAAACATGAGATGGCCGGGCTGATGGCTGGCTTAACCGGGCAAGTGGCGCGGGTGGCCAGGCATGGTGCTCGGATGGTGTTGCTTTGGGCGGATATGGCCGGGCATATGGCGCGGTTGTGACCGATCCTAGCCGGGCATGAGGCTTGGATGAGGATTGATATGGCGGGGATGGCCGGGCATAAGACTCGGAGGGTAGTGCGGATGGCGCGGAGGAAGATAGGCTCGACCGGGCAGGCGGCGCAAATGGCCGATTGTGGCGCGCGGAAGAGTCCGGGCGTGACCAGGTAGATGGCTCGAATGGCCAGGCGATCGGCGCGGAGGATGGCACGGATGGCCGGGCCATGGCCGGGCATGTATCTCGGCGTGGCTCGGTTGTGGCTGGTCTTATCCGGGCCATGTGCGAGGATGGCCGGGCCATAGCCGGGCAATGGCCTGCTGAATTGGCTCGATCATGGCCTTGAGCGTCTTCCTCTGGTTCCTTGGCTTCCATCTTCTGCTTCTCTCCATGTGGCTGAACTTCTTGCTTGTTGGCATCTTGCTCTTCCTTTGCTTTTCTTCTTTTAAAGCTAGGGGGTGCAATTGCTTTAGTCAAAGATTCCAACGCTTCATATGCAGCTTTTGGGGTTCTATCGAACAAAGGGATGTTGTCCACGCTATCCACAAGAATTTGGTCATCTGCTCCTAATCCTTGATAGAAGTATGTAATCAAAAGCTGTTGTGATATGGCATGGTGAGGGCATGCTGCGCAGAGCTTCTTGAATCTATCCCAGGCTCGATAAAAAGGTTCAACTTTGCGTTGCTGAAAAGTTGCTATCCTTAGTCTTCCTTTGGAAATCTGGGCAGATGTCATCGATGAAGATTCTTTTCTGGCTCCTTTCTTGGAATCCTTCTTGTCGGCGACAATCTCCTTGGTTTTTTCCATGGTGGTTGCGCCATCTCTTCTGGGCTTGTCTTCGATCTTGATTTCTTTGTTCAGACACTTGCAATACCTCTTTGGTGTAGCTCGGCTCTCCTTCATCTTGTGCGGCATTTCCACTCCATAAAGTGATTGCACTTACGTTCTCAATAGGAGGTACCTTTGGTTGCGATGGGATCCTTTGTTGACCTTGTGTCTTGAGCTCACTCATGTCACTAGCCAATTGACTTATTTGTTTCCTCATCATCTCCATAGCTTCTCTCAATTGTTGCATCTCGATAGCTTGTGAAGATTGTTGGAAATTAGGCCTTTGATAATTCATTGGCCTTCCTTGATAGTTACCTTGGTTCCCATATTGTTGACTTGGTTGCTCGGCTCTCCATTAAGGTTCAGGCTTCCTTTGATATGCTCCTTGCATTCCAACAGCATTGACTTCTTGCGCGGTGTGTTCCAAAGAAGGGCACTTATCAGTGTAGTGTCCTTGCTTACAAATTCCGCAAATCTTAGGTACACTTGAAAAATTCGCATTGAATAAATCAGTGAGCGCAGCGACTTGTTGATTTGTCTCTTGAAGTTGTTGCTCCAGTGAGGTGGAATGGATAGAGACTTCACTGATTCTTCTTGTATCGCCTTGTCTTGAATAGTCTTCTCGAGATCCGAATTGTTGAGTGCTGGCAGCCATGTTCTCCACTAAAGTCCAAGCATCGGTGGGAGTTTTGTCTATGAAAGCACCTCCACTTGTAGAATCTATGGAAGATCTGTCAAACGGTAGTAATCCTTCGTAGAAGTATTGGATCAGCAACTGTTCAATGATTTGATGATCGGGGCAGCTCGCACATAGTGTCTTGAAACGTTCCCAATATTCGTGCATTGTTTCTCCATGGCGTTGCTTAATTGCGCAAATCTCTTTCCTTATACTTGATACTTTGTGAGCAGGAAAATACTTTTCCAAGAACAACTTCTTAAGGCTTGTCTAAGATGTGATTGAACCGGTTGGTAAGAGGTACAACCAATCTTTTGCACGATCAACAAGAGTGAACGGAAAGGTTCTTAGCTTAAATTGGTCTTCAGTGATACCTTGAATATTTGTTGATGTGCAGGCAATCTGGAAATCGGTTTGATGTCAGTGAGGATCTTCTCCAGATAGACCGTGAAACTTAGGTAAAATCTGAATAAATCCAGATTTAATCTCAAAATTTGCAGTCGTATCTAGGTATCGAATTGCTAAGCGTTGTGCATTGACGTTTGGTGCATACAGCTCTCTCAAAGTTTTAGGTTCTTCTTCGTTTGCCATGTCTTGTGACGATGTTGAAGCAGCAGATCTAGGAGAAGTTGATTGAGAACTTGAATTGGATGACTCCTCTTCTTGTTGTCGATTTGATTTCTCCTTCCTTAGCGAAAATAGTGTTCTTTCTGGCTCTGGATCAAATTCAAAATCTTTTGTACCACTACTTCTTGTCTTTGGCATGCAGATTCCTAATAAAACTCAAAAACTCAAAAAAAAATTTGTTAGTAGTAAAATTTCTTAAACAAAATTAAAATTAAAGACAGAAAATAAAAGAAAATATTTTTTTTTATCTAAAAACGCAAGAACAAGAAAATTCCTTTTTTTTTATTTATGACGCAGAATTTTTTTTTTTTAAATATGACAAAAAACCTTTTTTTTTTCGACGCAAAACACAAAACAATTTTTTTTATGACGCAAAAATAATTTTTTTTTAGAAAAAACAGAAAAGAAGAGATTTTTTTTTTCAGAAAAAACGGAGAAAACGGAAAATAGAAATTTTTTTTTTTTAGATCAAAAACGCGGACACGCAGACACAAAGAGAAAATTCGCGGGATTCGTTTTCAGATTAGTCTATTTTTCCTTCCCCTGGAAAAAACCAGAAAAAGTAACCCTTCCCCGGCAACGGCGCCAAAGTTTAAGATCGGTCGTCAACAAATCATCAAAATAAAATTCCCAACAAACTCCTAACTAAGTAGATAGGGCAAGTAGGGGTCGATCCCACAGAGAAGGGTGTAGATTTTATCCGAAAATTTAGTCCTTAAAATCTCTCAAAACAGAACACAGAAAACAGAGGTTGACAGAAAACAATTAAACAGAAAAACAATTAAACTAAAAAACAAAGCAGAGTAAATTAAATCTAAGTCTATAGCAGATAAGAAAGAAAACAATAATTAAGGATATACTTCTTCACCAATGGTAGAAAACAATCAAATTAATTATGGGTCCTTGATTTAAAAGATAAATTCAGTATTAAATTCAAGATGATAACTGACCTAGGGAAAACCCTAACATGCTATTTAGGTAAGATTAGCCGTCAAGCCTTAAATTACCCCTTTTTCCTCCTAACTAATCAATTAGCCGCAAAGCCTTAAAGATTTGCTAGGATTCAAAGCATTAAGTTTTATTAATTCTTTCACACATGCTTAATAAATAAAACCATACAACAACCAGATAAATCTGATCACTGACATGCAAACCCAATTAACCCGCCGTCAAGCGCAGCTAATTTGCTACATACGATCAAACATGAACGTCAATCCGCTATTTGATCTAGCCAACAATCTCTCAAATTACCTCTTTACTGGCCACATAAATCAATAAAGATCAAGATTGTAGAATTATAACAGAGTTTAACATGCTATCTATCAAGAATAAAATACCAAATTATAAGAACAGAAATCTCACCATATTTAATTGATTGAATTCACCAAAGGATCAGAAGTATTAAGAATTTAGCTACTCATGGATTCGGGAAAATAACTTACAGAACTAGAAGGGGCGAAAATCTCCTCTTGAATATCCTAGGTATGCCGCACCACCCTATGGCTATAGGGGGTGGCGGCACCCTTTGCCTAAAAACTAGAAGAAAAACTAGAAAATAAATCTAAAGAGAATTATGTGAATTGGTGTATGAGGTGTGTGATTTGTGATACAGGAGGTGCCTATTTATAGTGGAAATAACCCTAAGAATTCCAATCCTAACTTGGAAAGGAGTCTAGGCCGGTTTTAGGGTCTAACTTGGAGTCCAAGTTGGGTTAAAAGTCATCCTAAAGTAGAATCCAAGTTAAAATAGGATCCTGAAATTTTGCTGAATTCGTGCAGAAACTTCAACAGCATTTTCGGACTTGAAAACGGCAGAATTGGGTCTTGGACTTCAATGGAAAGTTGTATATCTCGGAGTTAGCTTTCCAACGAGTACTCATGGGCTTCAAGCGGAGGTCTGACCAGAAAGTTATGAATTTTCTACCAAAACTGCTCCTGAATCCTAATCCTGTTAGGACTAGAATCGGGAAACTATGGAATTTTGGTGTTTCCTTGGATTTAGGAGTCATTAATTGGGATTTTAATTCCAATTAATATTTTATATGGGTTGAGTATCTTCCCATATAAATTATCCATAAATACCAAAGCTTGAGGGCTTCTTCATGACTTGTCTTCAATTAAAACTCCAATTCTTCAATTCTTCCTCTTGAAATAAATCTTCAAAGTTTTCAAGTCTTCAATTAAGTCTTCAAATGGTC
The DNA here is from genome assembly GCA_001974825.2 of Corchorus olitorius. NCBI lineage: Eukaryota > Viridiplantae > Streptophyta > Magnoliopsida > Malvales > Malvaceae > Corchorus > Corchorus olitorius. The sequence continues at coordinate 31,295 of AWUE01010697.1, read as the reverse complement.
TTCAAACACGAACTTCGCATCTCCAAATCTATGCTCAAAATTGCTTTGCTCAAATCTGTGTAAAAAGTCATCAAAATAGCTACAAAAATAGTGAAAAATAACAATTTCTCATTTTCACATCACTTAAAGACTAAAAACACAAATATTAATAAAATAGCATATAATTAAGCATAAATGGGTCTAAAAACATAGTAAAATAGCTATAAAAATAGGGTTTTATTTAGCTCGATCATGCACCACCACCAGATGTCGTTCCCAACATTCAATTGCCAAAGAGAGAGGAGTTTTTGACCAAAAACAAGAAGGGTCAACGCACTTCACCAGCAACCGCTGCTCGAATTCAAGCAGAAGAAGAATGGATGGAAGAGATGCGAGACAAGTATGATCCAATACCATTCCCTCAAAGGTTTGCAATGCAACTCAATTCACTACGAAATATAGAGGTAAATATTCCATTGCTTGATAAAGTTGTCAGAAAACCCAGGTATGCAAATTTTCTCAAAGAATTATGCATGACTAAGAGTAAGTTCTCTGAAAAATATGCTTGCATGAATAAGAATGTATCTGCTGTATACCAGAGAAAATTGCATCACAAAAGTCATGATATAGGATCTTTTTCTATTCCTTGTAAAATAGGAAAGAATCATATAGAAAAGGCCATGTGTGAATTTGGATCTCCAATTAACATCATGCCTTATTCTGTCTATTCACAATTGAAAATTGAACCTGTGAGTAAAACTGATTTGACTATACAATTTGCTGATAGAACTAACATTAAACATGAGGGTTTAGTCGAGGATGTTTTAGTGCAGATTGGAGATTTTGTTTTTCCTGCAGATTTCTATGTCCTGAAGATGAGTGAAGATGACCATCATCTACCTCATTTGCCGTTGCTGTTAGGAAGACCTTTTCTTGCCACAGCCAGAACAAAATATGAAGTTCACGATGGAAAACTCAACATGGAATTTGATGGGAAACTCATTGAATTCAATATTTTTGAAGCCATGAAATTTCCTGCTGAGATTCATTTTATCTGTGCCATCGATGCCATTGAAGTTTGTTCTGAACAAGTTCAATCACTACACCATGAAGATGAACTTGAATTGGTACTTACAAGGAGCCTAGATGGAGAAGAAATCAAGGAAGCAGAAGTCCAAACGTCAGAAGAGGTAGCAGAAACCATCAAGGATTTGAAGACATTGCGCACCCTTGGAGAAAAAGAGTCAGTGTCCTATATCAACCAGGAGCCAACACCCACGCCTTTGCCGTCCATCGTCCAGCCACCTGAAGTTAAGCTGAAGCCACTCCCTGAAGGACTGAAGCATGTCTTCCTTGGAGAAAAAGAAACTCTGCCTGTTGTAATTTCAAGTAAATTAAATAATTTACAAGAATAACAACTAATCAGAGTTTTGAAGGAGTACAAGGAAACCATTGGATGGACCGCAGCTGACATCAAAGGGATAAGCCCCACTGTTTGCATGCACAGAATTCGACTTGAAGATGATGCAGTACCTGTTCGACAACCACATAGACGATTGAACCCAAATCTTGCTGAAGTCGTCAAGGAAGAAGTTCTCAAATTATTTGGAGCTGGTCTCATTTATGCTATATCAGATAGTAAATGGGTCAGCCCTGTCCAAGTAGTTCCAAAGAAGTCCGGATTCACTATCGTAGAAAACAAGGAAGGAGAGCTAATTCCTCAAAGACTGCAGAATGGATGGAGAGTATGCATCGACTACAGAAAGTTAAACTCTGCCACAAGGAAGGACGACTTTCCACTACCATTCATTGACCAGATATTGGAGAGATTAGCATGCAAGGCCTACTATTGTTTTCTGGATGGATATTCAGATACTTCCAGATTCCAATAGCACCTGAAGACCAAGAGAAGACCACCTTTACTTGCCCCTTTAGTACGTATACTTATACAAGAATGCATTTTGGTTTATGCAATGCTCCTGCGACTTTTCAAAGGTGTATGATGAGCATCTTTCAAGATTATGTGGGAGACAAGATGGAAGTCTTTATGGACTATTTCACAGTCTATGGAGATAGTTTCAATCAATGCCTACACAACTTCGAATTAATCTTGAAAAGATGTGTTGAAACCAAATTGGTATTAAATGCTGTAAAATGCCACTTCATGGCAGAACAAGGCATTGTTCTAGGCCATGTTGTATCTAAACAAAGGATGCAAGTCGACAAAGCGAAGGTTGACGTTGTTCAGAACCTGCCATATCCAACATGTGTCAAAGACATTCGTTCATTCTTGGGCCATGCCGGTTTCTATCGAAGATTCATCAAGGACTTCTCGAAGATTTCAGCACCGATGTGTAGATTACTTCAGAAGGATGTAGAGTTCAAGTTCGGAGACGACTGCAAAGAAGCATTTGACAAATTGAAGACTGCCCTCACCACCACTCCAATTGTGAAGCCACCGGATTGGAAACTACTGTTCGAGATCATGTGTGATGCAAGTGACGTCGCCATTGGAGCTGTTTTAGGTCCGAGAGTAGATAAAGTGCCTCATGTTATCTACTATGCTTCAAGAACTTTAGATGCTGCCCAGAAGAATTACACCACCACCGAAAAAGAGAAGCTAGCCGTTGTCTTCGCTTTGGAGAAGTTTCGACCATATATCTTGGGATCTAAGGTGATAATCTACTCCGACCATGATGCATTGAAATATCTAATGTCTAAGAAAGAAGCAAAAGCTAGGCTTATGCGATGGCTTTTGTTATTTCAAGAATTTGATATCGAAATTAAAGATAAGAAGGGAGCAGAGAACGTCGTAGCTGATCATCTAAGCAGAACCGAAAGCAAGGAGGAAGAAACTGCAATCAACGAAGCATTGCCTTTTGAAGATATTCTTGCCGTTTCTCAGACACCCTGGTATGCTGATATAGTCAATTTCTTAGCTGCTCGTCGTTTACCCTCGGATCTTAGCAAAGGAAAGAAATTGAAGCTCATCAGTGATGCCAAGTATTATCTTTGGGATGATCCGTATTTATGGAGACACGGTTCTGATCAAGTCATGAGCAGATGCATCCCGGATAACGAGATTCAATCAGTTCTGAAGTTCTGCCATAACAATGAATGTGGAGGCCACTTTGGACACCAGAAGACTGCAAGAAAGGTCTTAGATTGCGGGTTTTATTGGCCTACAATCTTTAAAGACTCTTATGAGTTTTGCAAGACCTGTCCACGTAGTCAGAGAACTGGAAACATATCGAAAAGGAATCAAATGACACAAAATCTTATATTCGTTGTTGAAGTCTTCGATGTATGGGGAATTGATTTCATGGGACCTTTTCCTCCATCAGATAAGAAGTACTACATACTCTTAGCTGTGGATTATGTTTCTAAATGGGTTGAAGCCATAGCTACCGAGAAGAATGATGCGAAGACAGTAGTCAAATTTATGAAGACTCATGCGTTGATCAAAAGGGGAAGTTAATTGAATGTCATTCTTCTTTAAAGTTATTCATCATACATTCTCTACATTCATGAACACTCATGCGTACATGCACGCATTGGGGCAATGCATCATCATACATTCATGACAGCTACATGTAAGGAAAGAAGACAACCAGAGCTTGGAAAGCAAAGACAAAATCACAAATTTTGAATGGAGTTCAAGCAATTTAAGGTTTCAAAGTATCAGGATAACATTTGTAGCAAGCATGAAAGCGTCAAAGCGGAAAATAAAGCAAATCCAAGGATAAATCAAGAAGAACAGAAATGAAGCAAAATTAAGAAAGCAAAGATTCAAAGCAACAGTCCAGAGGTTTCAATCACAACATCAGACTCGGAGTTATTCTTCAAGTTATCAAAATTGACCGCAAATTGTTCCTCTTTCATCATCAGTCAAGAAGCTTTCAATTACAACATCAGATTCAGAGTTATTTTCCAAAGGTATTTTCTTCCAAAATCACTTCCACGTGATTCAGATTCAATTTTCAAGATTTTGCATCGGTTCCATCCGAATGGTTAGGCTTTTCGACAAGCCAAACTCGTTTCCATACGAGTCAGTTTAACCCTTGGTTCCATCCAAGCCACATAGGCTTTTCCACAAGCCAAACTCGTTTCCATATGAGTCAGTTTACGTTGGTTCCGTCCAAGACACATAGGCTTTTCCACAAGCCAAACTCGTTTCCATACGAGTCAGTTTAAGCCTTGGTTCCATCCAAGCCACATAGGCTTTTCCATAAGCCAAACTCATTTCCATACGAGTCAGTTTAAGCCTTGTTTCCATCCAAGCCACATAGGCTTTTCCACAAGCAAAACTCGTTTCCATACGAGTCAGTTTAAGTCTTGGTTCCATCCAAGCCATATAGACTTTTCCATAAGTCAAACTCATTTCCATGCAAGTCAGTTTAAACATTAGTTCCATCCATACAACAGAGGCTTTTCCATAAGCCAAGTTTAATGAGGTTTTCCAAAACCGGACTCGTTTCCATATGAGTCAAGCCTTACTTCCAAGTAAGCTCAAATCAAGTTTATTTCCATGTAAGTTAAAATCCTTGTTCAAGGTCTCTATTTAGAGTTTGCATTGTTGAAACCCCCGGGTACTATCTCATTTCATTAAGTTTTTCATTAAAAATCCATTTTTAAGTTTAAAATCCTTGGTCAAGGTCTCTATTCAGAGTTCACATTGGTAAGTCCTCCGGGCACAAATTCAGAAACCTCCGGGTATTAATTCTGATAAGTCCTCTCGGCACAAATTCAAAAACCTCCGGGTAACATTCCATTTCATCAAGTTTTTCATCAAAGATTCATATTTAAAGTTTAAAATCCTTGTTCAAGGTCTCAATTCAAAGTTTGCACTGGTAAGTCCTCCGGGCACAAATCCAGAAACCTCCGGGTATTAATTCCGATAAGTCCTCCGGGCAATTGATAAAACCTCCGGGTACCATTTCATTTTATCAAGTTTTTCATTAAAAATCCATGTTTATATTTAAAATCCTTGGTCAAGGTCTCTATTCAGAGTTTGCATTGGTGAGACCTTCGGGTACAATTTCAGAAACCTCCGGGTATTAATTCTGATAAGTCCTCCGAGCATTTGATAAGACCTCCGGGCATTTGTTATTTTCCTCATGAACTATTCTAATTTTGTGAATTTATTTCGATCCTGGTTTAGGATCAATGCTTATTAGTTTATTTCAATCCTGGTTGAGGATCATTGCTTTATTTTAATCCTGGTTGAGGATCGTTGCCTTATTTTAATCCTGGTTGAGGATCGTTGCTTTGTTTTAATCCTGGTTGAGGATCGTTGCTTCATTTTAATCCTGGTTTAGGATCATTGCTTTATTTTAATCCTGTTTTAGGATCATTGCTTTATTCTTAATCCTGGTTTAGGATCATCGCTTTATCTCAATCCTGGTTTACGATCGTTGTGTACTTTTCAATCCTGGTTTAGGATCTTTGCTTCATTTCAATCCTGGTTTAGGATCTTTATTTTATCCATTTCAATCCTAGTTTAGGATCATTGCTTCATCAGTTAATCCTGATGTAGGATTATTACATTATGAGTTAATTTCAATCCTGATTTAGGATTATTACTGTAGTTTATTTGAATCTTGATCATTGTTTCATCAGTTACATTTCTGTCATGATTTAGCATTATTGCTTTATCAGTTTTGTTTTGATCTTGGTACAAGATCCCTGCTTGTCAGTTAATTACAGAATTATATTCAGGAATGTTGCTTTCATCAGTTAGTTTCAGGATCCTATTCGAGGATCACTTTGCTTTAAATTTCATTTTCGGAGGCTGCTTCGGGTTTTTATTTTGGGTTTTTGTTTTACTTTCTCTGCTTGAAAAATGGGTGTCTATGTCTTTGTGCGCTTTCTAACTCTCAGAAAGTATACAAACTACTCTTTTTCACACTTCCTGACAAATAGAAAGCACACAAAGAGGGGCAGCTGTAGACACCCATTTTTATCCTGTATCCTTTAAATCAATATATTTCTTAACTGGCATTAGGGTCACCTAGGGGCATTTTAGTCATTTGCACATCCAGGGGCATCTTAGTCATTTGCACATCCAGGGGCATTTTGGTCATTTGCATATTCAGGGGCATTTTGGTCATTTTAAGTTCACATTTAATTTAGATTAACTAATTCATTTGTAGTCATCTAAGTTGCATTTTGAAAAACCCAAAAAGAATTTTAGCATGAGGACCTTTGGCATTTTTACACATTTCAAGGCTTAGCTTCATTTAGTAGTTGCATTTTAATCTTTTATTTAAATCAATTTTATTTCATAAGTTACATAGGAAGCATTATGGTCTCTTACTAGTTCATAGTTAGCAATCCTCTATTTAATTAGCATGCTCTTTATTTAAGTTGCATTTAGTATATCCCATCTTTTAGAAGTTACATTTGCATATTCCATGTTGATTTCAAATCAGCAAATTGGTTAATCCATATGCATTTTTGGGTTTTAGCATTACATATATGTTTCATTGCATTCAAATAGTACAAAAAAATTGGAAATTGAAAATCACAAAAAAATACATTAATCTCATCTACTCAGTTGCACTTCATATAGGTTACATACAAAATACAAAGTGGAAAGTGAGAACATTCAAAAAATGAGGATCCACATTTCTTTTCTCAGTAAGTATATTTGATTACATTTGGTCCTTGCCGCAGTTAAGAATAACCTAAATAGCAATACAAATTCATAAGCTTAATATAGACCTATTAAGACTCAACCAAGCGCAATAACAGAGTTCTTAAGAGAGGTCAGGGAATCAAGGCAGTGTGCAATAATGAGCTTACATGGGCAACTAAAAGACAGTGGCAGTAAGTGTGAGCAGTACAATCAAATGAAGCAAACCATTGGATAAAAAGTCAACCAAGCAGAGTTCATTCATTAAAATGGAAATTGCACACTAGGGCTCAGTACACTCAAACCAGTAGAGAATTCCAATCCTAGATTTCAAGTATCAAGCAGTTAGAGGAAGAAAGGGTTTACTATATTCCTGGCCAGCTCAACAATTTTCTTGTTGCTCATCAGTAGCCCTTGCTTATCGGCTGGGAACTAAAATTGACCTGCACAGAGAAAAAAGACAAAAGAAGTTGCTAGGGAATCTTTTCGATCCTTTGAACCAAAAGCAACAGAATTCAGCCCTCTCTCACCTAACACAATTGAACAACCTCCTCTCTCGATAATCTATGGGATTTTTCTCCCACACGGATGACACAAAAAAAAAGACTTCCCTCTGATCTCTCCACTCCTTCCCTTCCCATTTTTCTCTCCCAGATTCCCTTTCTCACTCGACACTCTTCTCACACTCCCCTCTCCCTCTACACAGATTCTCGGCACACTCTCATTTTCTCTGTTTTTCTCTCACACTTCCAAAAACCTCCCCAGACTCTCTCTCACAAGACTCACACCTCTCCACCCTTTTCTTTTTTTTTCCCAAGAACAGGCTCCCTAACAACTCTGGGCACTCTCATCGCACCTCTCTCTCGAAGAAATCTCTCATCTTCTCTCAACCACAGACTCTCGCTCTCTCAAATGGCTCCCTTAAACTCCTTCCATTTCAAAAACTCCCCTTGACTCACAACTCCCACACAAAGAAGGAGAATAGTTGGAGAGCAAGGAAGGCTGAGGTCTTACCGTAGATTTGGAAGACATGTTGATGGAAGAGTCTGATCTCAAATCCATTGTAGGGGTTTGGTCGCAAGATGAAGAGGAATATCACACCCAAAAATTGGATAGATCCCATGGTTGGATCTCGAGATCTGAAGTGAGAGGTGGAGGCTCGGATCTAGCAAGTTTAAGGCGTTGGAGGCAATTTTGAACGGAGTTGGTGCCAGATCCATAAGGAGGGCTTCATTTCATCGACAAAGGAGGCTCTGGCATGGCGGCTTGCGGAGGTCTCAGCGATGGAAAGGATTTTCGGTGGTGGGACGTTGGGTGGCTTCGGGTTAAACAAGGTTAGAGGAAGAAGATAAGATGAGGATTTATATAGTGCTGCACCGAATCAACCAAAACGGCGTCGTTCCAGTGATCATTTAAAAGGAATTCATCAATTCAGGTATGTTTTCTGTCTTTAGTTCAATTAAGTCCTTAATTTTAAGCAATTGAGTCCTATGAGTTATTATTTAATTCACATAAAGCCTGCAACTTTTTCCCATTTTCAATATAGTCCCTGATTTAGGTTTATTTTTGTTGATTGATTCAATTTTGTCCTTGATTTAGAGTAATATTTATTTATTGATTCAATTTCGCCCCTGATTCAAGATTTTACTTTTGATTTATACGTCCTAGTCCCTGATTTAAGGTTTATTTCTTAATTTAATGCAATTTGATACCCGCTTTATTCAATTTGACCCCTGATTTTAGAAATTATGCTAGAATTTTGCAATTGAGTGCTTGATTTAGATTATTGGTATTTAATTTGTGCTTTTTGGTTCTTGAATTTTACTAATTAAATATGGAAATTGGGATTTATGCTAAAAGATTGAATTTTTAAGTGAAAATTGTGTTTGTCATGGCCAATTGATTTTGAAATCTTGATGTTCAAGTTGGAAGTAATTTAAATTGATTTCATAATTTCGAATTTAGTTAATTTGGATTTGAAAAATTGTGGTTTTGACTTAAATCTATGATTTTTCATTAAATTAAAGATGACTTAAGGATGACATGTTAAGACACTTTGGGTCATCCTTAATCTTCGGAAAAACAAAGCTTGGAGTTAAAAACCCAATTCTCCAAATTCGAAAATAACTTGAAAGAAATTGGTGAATCTCTTTAAATGACTTTCGATCTGGGAATTAAGGTTCTGAATTTAAAAATTTGATTTCCTAAACTAGATTCATTTGTAGTGTAAGCATATCCCATGACCCATATTCTCATTTATTTAAGTTAAATTTGGTCTTGCTTTGGTCTTTGATTTTAGGTTTGTATCTTGATTTGTTTGTATGCCTCTTGAACTTCGCTAATTGTTTTCTCGACGTGCAGAAGGGTCCCCAGTTGTCCAATTTGGCCTTAGATTCCACTTTCTTTAGTTTACTTGTTAATTTGATTATATTTGGGGATGTAATTAATTTAATTTAGCTCGGTAATTAGTAGATAAATACATGCATACCATATTTACCTTTGGTTGATTATAATTGTTTGCACTGCATACCACCATTATAAATGTCGATTAATAAGAAGGTGTTTAAACTATGACGAGCTAATCTCGGGTAAAGGTGCACGTGCACGACCTCTCGAGATTTCGCTCCGAGATCGAATGGTTTTCGCGAATATTTCCGGAGGGCCGGGCTAGGTTCGTGAAGGCCAGTTCGAGAAAACCCCTTTTTATTAATCAATTAATGAACCGGACTTTACATCCATCATTCCATACATGCATACGCAATGTTAAGGTTCAAATTTGGAGAAAAATAAGCAAAAGATAAAAAAATCTAAAGTGTTTTCCAAAAGTGTTTTTAAGTATGTTCTCTTATTCGGTTTTCAAAAGGCTAAAAATGGCAACTCAAGAGGTTTCATGGTAAGCATTTTCCAAAGAAAATTGGTCATAAGGAGATAAGTTCATTAAATTTAAAATTCAATTATTGAGATTAAAATTAGCCCGGAAATCGATCAGTAAACATTTTTGGATTAATCTTAATTTCAAAACAAATCTTTGATTTAAGGATTTGACTTTTAGATTAAAATTAATCAAGAAATGGATTATCCAATCTTTTTGGGTTGAGTTTAGATTCAAAAATTGGAGCTTGGTTTTAAAGACGAGTTTTTTTAATAATAAGATTTTTCGCAAGACAATAAAATCAACTAGTTTTCCTTAAAAATTCAAATGAAAAAGTTTTGACACTGCATTTTTCCTAAATTTCTTCCCGATGCGGAAGAATCAACAAGAGAACAAACAGCGAAAGAGAATCGTAACAGAATTAATCGACGGTGTTCGATTATGTTCTTCGAATTCTCGACATTGATTTTAAAGATGCTTTATTTTCTTTCATAACCCTTTTTTAATAATAATCAAGATTAGGTAAAAGCAACCTTTTTGTTATTGACCCACAATTAGATCTAGTTTGGCTTAGAGATACCGTCACTTGACGGGCGTGCCGGGGGTGCTGATCCTTCCCCGGGCGTAAATGACTCCCGAAGCTAGGTCTAGGTGACAAGACCAGACCCATAGGTTTAGTGGGACCCATGCGAAGCATCGGGCCACATTAGACTGATTAAGACAATTAGGTGGCTAATCACACCTTAGAAAAAAGATTAGTGGGAACTCCATTTCCAACGTCGTTTCGACAGGGTTCCCCGGACCCGAACGTTTCGACAACAGAAATTTTCCAGCTTGTTCTAAATAACTCCAATTTAGCTCTTTTTGCCTTGAAGCACTCCAATATGTACCTAAAACATAAATATGAATAAATTAAGTATCAAGTACATAAAAATAGGCACATAATCAAATAGAATTAACATGTGAAATACAATAAAATATGTGCCTAACAGCAGCTTTATTTTTCATATGCTCCCAAGTGATGATTTTAGGCTTTCCTTGTCAAGGTCGTCGTTCTTCAACTCTCTTCCACCATTGAAGAGCAGTTCCCTTCAACTTGAGCTTCACAAATAGTACTTTTCTCTCATCTGCCATGGGTTTCCATTCAAAGTAATTCTCCAAATTTGCTTCCCAATCTAGATAATCTTCAGGGTGTGACTTACCATGAAAATCAGACACTTTGATTTTCACTCCACTACCATTTAAATCAAGGGTGTGTAGTAACCACGCCTTCAGTCCACCTCCTGCTGCTTGGTTGGCAGCCCCAGCTTCATGAAATGGGTTCACATCCTCAAGATCTTCTTTCCCAGGAGATCTCCAACCTCGCGGTTGCGGGCTCCATCTGGAACTCCCACGATTCCTGGCGTTGTAAAGCTTGCCGCAAGCCTTGTACAGCTTGGGTCAATTCTTCAATTGCTCTCCACATCTCAGTCAACTTGTTTTGTTGGTTTCCATTACCTCTGCCTTTTTCACGGCCAGCCAAACCTATTCCCACGCAGGAATTTCTTGGCTCTGATACCACTTGACGTAGCGGAAGGTTAGAAAGATCAACTCTCAACAAACACAAGGGTTGATTAGGTTAAGATTGAAAGGGGATGATTAGGGTTCAGAGAACCACCATAGTCAATTCTAACTTTTATTCATAAACTCATATAACACCATTTAGAATTTTTAAAGCAGGCTATTTATACTAAAAGCTAAAACCCTAATTCTAAGAAAATTTAAGCCAAATCATAAAGACTTACTAACCTAAAAGCCCATAAAGCCCAAACTAACTAAAATAAGAAAATAATGACGGAAATAAAGATAAACTAAAAACCTGTTGAAAACCCGCTGCATCACAACACCTAGAATTTGCCAAGGAAATTACCTAGAAGCTTCCCTGGAGCATCATTTACCGTTGGATTTTACTTTGCTTGCAAGTAAAGCAGATTTGCATTAAATGCACAAGGATTTTCCTCCGCTATATAAAGGGAGTCCCCAAATCTATTTTACACACACAAATTGAAAAGCAAAGAAGCAGAGCTGAAGATCAAAGTCTCCAGAAGTTCCAAGGAGGATTATTGAAAGAAGATCCACGAGTCTCCAGAAGTTCCAAGGAGTTTTTAATTTCCCATGCCAAATATCATTCCTAGGTTTAGGAATGGACTTTGGCACGAGATATATATTCAATAAATTTAACTATATGCATACAATTTTTCCCTAAGGTTGTTAGCAACATTTTCTAGTAATTAATTTTTATTTTTTAAAAATGTCATTCTTTTTTTTTGCTACTCATGAACATAATATCCCACAAGTCCCAAGTCTTAACCACTTGTATTTTTTTTTTCCAAAAATGACATTTAATGATAGGGATTTAACTATTTATTATTTATATACATAATAAAATATTGGACATAAAATTTAAATAGCAATAAACTAAAAAATATATATTATAATTAAAAACTAGATATTATCCCGCGCATTCGCGTCAAGTTTTTCGGTTTATGATTGGAACGGAGTAATTTCAATTCTAAGTAAAAAATTTTATTTTATGTAATAACAATTAAGTTAATGGACCGCGCATTCTCGTCGGATTTTTCGATTTATGATTGGAACTGCGTAATTTCAATTTTTAGTTAAATTTTTATTTTATGTAATAACAATTAAGTTAAATGGAAGGAAATATTGTTAGAATTCTAATGTCTATTCAAATAATTATTTACTGGAAGGAGTTTTACTTTGATTATAATTCAATGTTCAAAATTTTATTTATAAATATTATTTGGAATTGTAAATGTATAATAATATATTTTGATTTTCTCCCAACCAATCAATTTCGGATAGATATTAGCATTACAAAAGCCAAATACTGAGCATATAGCAATTTAAGGATAACTTTAATAGTAAGGTATAGATATAGATATAATAGCATCTTACAATTTTAATAATAATTTTGAAATTACAATTACAAAACACCAAATTGGATTAAATTGGCTTGGACTTGAAATCTTTGACATATGATTTCTTTTGAAAATCACTAAGGTGAGATCCTTGGACCCATGAGATTAAATTGCTGCCTCCTTCCTCTGATGACTGGCCAATTATTAGATCTAAAATAAACACTCCAAACTAGAAAATTATGTTCCCACATCCCTGACCTATGAACTCTGCGAGCAAAGATGAAGTCATAAAGGAAATTTAAAATCAAGTCTTGCAAATAATTTGCAAGGACAATAGTAGCAAAATCACCTTCTAAACATGAGAAATGAGCCATATTAACATATGTTCCAACTCCCAACCGAGCTAAGAACACCAACATTAGACAGCTGTGATTGACAGTGGAAGGATAGTTACTAATGGCCTAACTAGTATAAATACATATAAGGTTTATGGCAAATAAAGACAGATTTCATTCTTTTCTAGATATACTTGAAGATGTGTATTCACTTGAATGCCACATGGTCTCTTCATCTATTATGCAATTTACCTTGGAGGCAAAATATCCCAATAAAGTAGCCAGCAGCGATGTGCTGCAAGGTGAGGTAGCCAATGTAAATGTAAGCCCAGCTAAATATACTTGCACACCTAATTAAAAAATATCAAACGAATTCAAAATTAATGCCTTCAATATGTTTAACAGATTCATTCACATAAAAGTTGTTGCTAAATATCCTTCTCAGCCACTCATCTATGCAATTAGCATGAAATTAATGCAAGCAACTTGGTGCTTATTGCAAATTTAAGTTCCAAAACAAAAGTTCTGTTTTAATTTTAAACTATAAAATAAATACAACAAGAAAAGCTAAAGAATTTTTCATATAGGGAAGCATATGATCCAAAGAAAATTAGACAGAAGACATAAAGAAGAGTTCAAAGATTGTCAATTTCTTACGCTTACCAAGAAGATAAAAAATATAGCTATGATGATTTTCTTTGAAGGTTCCTCGTATATCAATTAATTTATTTTAGTTCAATGGGATGTGAGCCACAGAGAAAGAAAAGGAGATTAAGATTCTAGTGTATACAAATTATTTTGGGAATTTTTTTTGTAATACATACTAGTCCCAAGACCCGCGCTCTGCACCGGGGTTGTGAAGGGAGGAAACAGTTAGTTATGATCATATAGGTATTAGCTGTAATAATGATAGTTGATTTTGCGTAGCTTGTAGCTGTTGCCTATGGACATCGGAAGTATAGAAAGGATATATGCAAAATATTTAGTTGGTGTTTATTTATACTTAGGTCTATGCTATAAATAGTGATCGTAAATCAAAATTAGATAGACCGTCAAGCGAGACCACCAAATTTCAGAAACATTTTTTAGAACTGAAACCTCAAAATTGGCTTTTCAATCCTTAATGAAAGTTGCATGTCATTAAATTATCTTTCAATAGACACTTGAATCACATTGATCGCAGAAATATAACAAAAAGTAAAAGAATGAAAGCCGAAGCGTTAAAGCGTCCAACCCAGAATTTGTAAAGGATTGAATAGCATAAAACATAAAAGTATGTGGGTCATTTGATAAATAATCCATGGAAAAAAAATTTGCTTATGGAGACCAAACATAAAAATTCCCTCTTGAACTCTTCACGAAACTCATTAATAAAATTAAGCTTTCAGGCCCTTGACGAAAGTTGTAGATCATGCAATAACCTATTAACCGACACTTGAATAATTTCAATCGGACATATGGACCGACAATTATACAATATTATATAGTCCGACAATCGAGACAACAAAATTTCAGAAGCATTTTTTAGAATCAAAACATTAAAATTGGCTTTTGAATCCTTAATGAAGGTTGTAGACCATGAAATTACCTTTAAATAGACAACTAAGTTACCTTGATCGGACAAATAGAAAAAAAAATAAAAGAATTAAAGCCGAAACATTCAATCGTCCAACCCATAATTGTAAATGATTAAATAGCATAAAGCATAAAAGTATGAGGATTATTTGATAAATAATCCAACAAAAAATAATTTGTTTATTGAGAGTGGGATCCACCAAATAGTAACTTTATCCTAAAATTCCCAAAATGCCCTCAACAATCAAAAATAATAACAAAAATACTGAGCATGAAAGTACCGAAATACCCTGACAATTTGTTCTTGGGTGAATGTGGTGCATCTTATAGCTGGACAAAAGAATAATTTCATTTTCAACTTTAATATATGTAACTACAAGAGAAGTGACTTTTCGCAACATGAAAAGTCGTTGCAAAAAAGCAATTTGTCGTTGTTAAAATTCTTTTGTAACGACATTTTGTTGTTAAGATAACAGGCGTTGTTTAAAGTTTAACACGACTTAAGGTGGTTGTTGCTAAAAAAGTCTTTTTGTTACGCCTTTTATTGTTGTTAAAATAATTGTATTTTACGCAACAACCCAATATGGTTGCGTAAAAATATTTTAACAACGTCATTTTATTGTTGTTAAAAGAATTGTATTTTACGCAACAACTCAATATTGTTGCGTAAAAATATTGTAACAACAATATATATTGATTGTTAAAATGCTAATGTGATGATATTGTTTTCGCAATAAAATCCTTTACATGACGACATTTATTTGGTTACATAAAAATATTTACAATGATATTTAGTTGGTTGCGAAATAATTTTTAAAAAATACAAATGTTGTTGTCAAAATGTTTACACAACAAAATTATTTTGGTTGTAAATACTTTTCGACAACAATACTTTTTTGTTATGTAAAGTTTTGTATAACGATATTTAGTTGGTTGCGAATAATTTTTTAAAACGACAAAATGTTGTTGTCAAAATGTTTACACAACAAAATTATTATTTTGGTTGTAAATACTTTTAGACAACAATATTTTTTGGTTACCTAATAGTATTTAGAACGATATCTAGTTGGTTACAAATAACTTTTTAAAACGACAAAATGTTGTTGTCAAAATGTTTACAGAACATCATTATTTTGGGTGTAAATACTTTTACGTAATGATATTTTAATTATTGTATAAAGTTTGTTAAAACGACATCAAAATGGTTACAAATTACTTTTTAAAATGACAAAATGTTGTTGCCAAAATGCTTACACGACAACATTTACACAACAAAATTATTTGGTTGTAAAAAATTTTACGTAACAATATTTAGTTTGCTTCGAAATTCTTTTTGTTGCGAATATTAGTTGGTTGTGAATCATCTTTAAAAATGATTAAATTTTGTTACCATAGTTTTCACTTCTTTAGAAATGATTTTTATATTTTTAACAACGACTATTATTGCACAAAAAGGTGATTTCAGAATTTTGTTTTCGTAACAATTTTGGTTGTTTCAAATATTTCGCAACGACATTTTCCCCAATTTTAATATGCAATAATTTGTATTAAAGGAAACAACTATAAAATATAATATTCTATATTCTATTTAAAAAGAAAAACTAAATATAAAAAAAATAAATTTGTATCGAATTCAAGTATTAATACAATATTAATTGTCATATATTACAATTCATTAAGTAATATAAAAATAATAATGAACAACATTTTTACAATTTACTGTTGTGTAATCAAATCAAATAATTCTTCCCTAAAAAAAATCAATAGCAAACCTTGATGGAAGAAAGAAAAACAACTCATGATCAGTATAACCATCTTCCATCACATCTATTTGCATTCATGTTGTCTTCCGCAACTTATCCTGCAAATCAGTCAGACAAGAAAGCAGCAAGTAAATGAGTGAGCACGACAAAATCATTAAACCTAAAATTAAAAGGAACATAACATTTCCAACAGAAAGGACAAACACAGATCACCATAGGTTTCTCAAACATTAATGCCAACTCTATTAATGAATTTTTAATTCTTCAAAAAAGAAGGAAGAAAGGAAAAGAAAACCAGGCATCACCCAATTACTATCATGTAGATACAAAACCATGGGGAAGTCAACAAATTTGTTCCACTTATCATTTAGCTTATGTAGTAATGCGCACTAAAATATTAACCTAGAGACCATAAAACAAGGAAACAAACCTTTGCTTGTCTTTTTGCAAGAAGCTTCTTTTCTTTTTTTCTTCTTGCGATCCATAGCATACGTGAGCTCCTCCATTTCATTGAGTAATTTATCATCTTCATTCTCCTCTAGTCGTCCTCCCCTTTATCAACATCAGTTGTAGGGGTAGAAGTAGCCTTTTTTGAAGGAGACAAAGCTTTTCTCAACTGCATCCGCCACTTACAGGACAAACAAACATATGAAAATTAAATCAAGGGAATTCTCCCATGGTTTACATGTCATATATAGACACAAACCTAGCATTTTTATTTTTTTCACCGTACTTAAATTAAATTATGCCATTAATATTAAGATGAGGCTCCCACACAAAATATTACGACCAAGTGCAGTGATTAAAGCTTGCTTTGATAGAGTTTTATATTCTCACCTATTTAGACTTGAATTATGGCTTCCTCAAAACACGCAAATCCACACAATTAGCTTTGACCTGTCCAAACAGAAGCAAAGTGAATAAGACCTAGAAGGATTGAAGGGAATATAAACAATAACATTACTAAAAAACAATTACCTCTTCTGTGGTGAAATTGTGATCCTTAATAGGCAATGAAGCTGGATCCCCAAAGGTTATGGAAGTAACCGAACCAAGGATTTCAAGAGGAGAGTCAGACCAAATAAAGTCAGTAGCGGTAGACACCTTCTTCGAGATTGTCTATCCATCTTCATAACTGTAATTTGAAGGTATTTAGCAACAAAGCCTAATGAAAATCCCACTTGAAAAACTATTCACAAACACCAACACACTAACAATATTTATGAAAAGTATCTTTAGTTTTCTAAAACATGCTAACATGTTTAACCATTCAGAAAAAAACATTAACCGTTTTATATCACATGGAATTAGAAACTCATTTTATCTAGTTTTGGTGAATGACAATAAGAAAGCTTACCCATCACGGTGTCTCTTTTGTGTTGATACTCTAAGCACATCAATCACCTACATTAGGCATTGGCAGAAAGAACATAATTAGCAGAAACACAATTAATTTAACAAATTAAAAGCCGTTTCCAAAGAGAATTTGAAGCTTGAAACCAAAAAAAAAAAAAAAACCTTCTTTTGTGGTTCAACTGATCCCTGAAATAGATGCTTGACATCAAGAAGACATGAGTCAATCTTTGTAGGGGCTTTATATCCCTAAAAACCAAGGTTAGTAATCCAATGAAACAGGAAGGAAGAAAGGATTCTCCACAGAATTCTAAGGATCACAAGATTCACAACTTAGTAACTTACATTCTTTTTTGAGGATTTTTGGCCAACGAAAGATTTTGAGAAACAAGATCTAACCCTCAAATAGAAAAAATTAAAAAGTCCACCTTCATGTCTGTACAATACCAGATACATGAGCTGTGAACATTATCATAATCAGTGACTATAAGAAAATTGCCTAAAAGGATAAAAGTTTATGGCATATTAGGGCAATCAATCAAGATTTGCCTATCTTTTATCTTTCCCTAGACATTTTTGCATAAGTAGCACAAACAATAGAGCAACATGAACCATCCAACTAATAAGATAATTCTCTAAATGCATTTGATTTAAAATCATATAAGATCTAGTTTATTTAACAAAAGACTGGTTGTTATATCTTACAAGGGTTCTATCACTAATGAAAATATCATATTTTCCAAACAAGAATTCACCTGAACACATGGTCATCACTAAACAGTAGGAGGGATAGCTGTTTCACTTACTTGTACCACTTATAATGAGCAAACATTGCGAGCAAGACAAGGTGAACAATCGACAAAGACACATCAAATTGCTTTGATACAAAAATTGGCACAGGAATAAACTTGAAGTTGACAGACCTATCAAAAGAATGAAGATCAACGTCACAACTTAAAAATACCCATTGTCATTGAAGTAAATTACAAAACTGCATTGTCGGAGAACAATGAACTTTAGTGCTATTCCCCCCCCCCCCCACTACACACACACACGGGAATCACTTCATTGACTTTGCAAAAAGATATACAATTCCAAAATAATTTCTTATCAAATAACTTTATAAAAGGCAAAACAAACACTTCTCAACTTTAAGAATTCTTTCGGATCAGAATTTAATCTGTAATCCAATTAATGTACCATATCAAGCTAATATTCATTTTTTTTGCCATACTACTTAAAGTATGAATATCTGAACAGAAATTTCCTAAACAATAGTTCAGTTCCAGTGGATATGCTACTGGTTAATCCTGTCAATTCATTACTAACTAGCAACAAAGAGAAGGCTGATCATTTCAAAAACTAATTAAAATTAAAAGAAGTGGATAAAGATAAGCCCAAGATTAAGTGAAGCTGGAAGGCATCCCATTCAAAATATTAGAAGCTAACTAAATATTTAATCCAACATGCTATTCTATGAAATCATCTTCACAAAACTGAAGAACACATAGATAAAACAATAATTACATTCACTTACGTCGAATAATGTATTTAAGTGTATAGATATTGCATCACCAAGCACTCCCATTAAACCTATGCCCCAAAAGGACTTTATGTATCGGATCAACATCCTAAAATTCCAATCCCTACAAAAAAAATCATCAAAATAATGTTTGATTAACAGAACATGATTGCCAAGTAATTTCAATTTCGAAGAGGCACATAATCACAACCTTGAGATCTACATATATGTGGTTGATTAAATATGAATCTCATTTAACCCGGAGGGGGAGGGGGAGAGGTTAATTTTAAGATATGAATGAGGATTGTACAATGACGGTGAAAAGGAGAATGAAAGAAAAGTGTACCTCTTTGTGGTTTTTAGGTAGTTTTGTCTGCGTTTCTTCCTACTTGAAAGGGTTTAAGGATTCTGCGTTTTCCTTTATTATATTGGAACTATTTAATAAATAATTTTTTTAAAAAAGTGACTAAACTTAAAAAAAAACTTCTGGCGATGGAATAAAAAGACTCCTAGTTTTATTATAATAATAATAAGACTAAACCCCTATTTTCACTTATATATAAGCAGCCATCTAAAAAGCTGTGCATATATTTTTCCACACAAAAAAAAAATTATAAAACTACTGTAGGCAAAGAATAAGATCTGGAGAGGTATAAAAAGTCAATTTCATGGCATCTAGCAACTAGTTCTATTTTTTTTCAAAGCATATATTTTCAGAATATATGGTACCATACCGTTCTTGTCCTTGTTTTCTTATAATAGGTTATATTGTATCAAGAACAGAGTCGCTAGTGTTTTATATGGTTTTTATTGTTTGCACAAACCTCTTAATTCGAACTGGATTAATTAATTTTTTTTCGAATTTATATTGTAGATGGCTTTGGACAAGCAATGGATCGATCTTGAGGATAGAACAAGTGCAGATTATCGATGAGGAGTTGATGCGTTCATGAATTTTGCTTTTGGTCAACCTAATGTGTCAGTCAGCATTCGATGCCCTTGCAAACAATGTCGAAACACGACTTACAAGACACGACAGATTGTTAAAAATATCTACTCCAACACGGATTCTTCAATAGTCACAAACTTTGGGATCTTCATGGTGAAAAGGAATCAAATGATCCGTCGAGAAATTCTATTGAAGATTTAAACAAAGAGGTCTGAGATGTTGGCATGAAGGAGATGGTGCGTGAGGCATGTGGCTTTGTAAATACAGATACCAATATGGAGGGTAATGAGGGTGATAATTATAATGATCAGGAGCCTAATGCTGAGGTCGCTATATTTTACAAACTATTAGACGATGCTAAACAAGAATTGTACCCTGGATGTAAAAACTTTTCAAAGCTATCCTTTATTGTGAAGATTCCTCATTTAAAGTCTATGCATCACGAGAGTGACGCACACTTCAATGATCTACTTCAAATGCTCAAGGTTTCTTTTCCTAATGGTAAGAATATTCCTTCTTAGTATTATGAGGCGAAAAAATATATAGAGGCTTTAGGACTTGACTATGTGAAAATTGATGTGTGTTGCAATGACTGTATAATTTATTGGGGTGAACATGAAAAGCCGACAGAATGTCCTATATGTGGTTCATCTAGATGGAAGTCAACTTGGAAGAGTAAGAATAGTCCTCATAAAGTCTTGGGTTATTTTCCAATAAAATCAAGATTGTAGAGGCTTTATATGTCTTCAAAGACGGCCTCTTCCCTGAGGTGACACAAAGAACAACAAGTAGATGACGAGAAATTAAGGCATCATGCAGACTCTTTCGCATGGAAGTCATTTGATAGTAAGCATTTTGCATTTGCTGCTGATCCTAAGAATGTTAGACTTGGGTTAGCTTGTGATGGGTTCCAACCTTTCGAGAACATGAGCTCTCAACATAACATTTGGCCTGTGGTACTTACTCCGTACAATTTGCCTCCCTAGATGTGCATGAAAGATCCATATATGATGTTATCGCTTTTGGTCCCAGGACCTAAGTCTCCCGGTATGGACATTGATGTGTTTGTTCAACCGTTGATTGAAGATCTGAAATTGTTTTGAGAAAAAGGTGTTGACACCTATGATGCTCATTCCAAACAAAATTTTTAAACTGCATGCAGCTGTGTTGTGGACCATAAGCGATTTTCCTGCATATGCGTATTTGTCTGGTTGGTCAACAAAAGGATTCCTCGCTTGCCCTTGTTGCCATAAAGACATTGCGTCTCTTTCACTAAAAGCTGGACGTAAAGTGTGCTATATGTGTCATCGTCTATTTTTGCCCAAAAATCACAAGTGGAGGAAAGACAAAGCTTCGTTTGATGGGACTAAAGAGCTGTGACAAGCACCAGAGAATTGTTGGGTAGAAAAGAGGTGTTAAGGCACTTTGATATGTTTGAAGAATGTGCACCAGGTAAAGGTACCAAAAGGAAACATGAGAATAGTGTTTATAATTGGAGGAAGAAAAGCATATTTTTTCGGCTTCCATATTGGAAAACCCTGGTTCGGCGTCACAACTTGGATGTCATGCAGATTGAAAAAAATGTGTTTGACAACATACTAGGAACCATAATGGATATCAAAGGAAAGAACAAAGATACTATAAATTCCCGTTATGATTTGATGCAGATGGGTAAAGGGAGGAACTTCATCCCATCTTTGATAGAAATAGAGTTAAAATGCCAAATGCTTGTTATGCTTTGTCTAATGAAGAAAAAACAATTGTCTGTAACATGCTGGCAAATTTGAAAACTCCTGATAGATACTTGTTAAGGAAAGGAAAATACACTCTTTGAAGAGCCACGATTGCTATGTGTTGTTACAACAATTTCTTCCTCTAGCTATCCGTGGGTTGTTACCGAAGGAAGTTTGTCAACCATTAGTTGAATTAATTGGTTTCTTTCGAGACTTGTGCTCTAAATCTCTTGATCCTTAAGACCTTGACCGCTTACATCAATGAAAAACTTTATCCACCAGCAAAAGGTGGGGTTTGCTTCATCATCA
This sequence comes from Corchorus olitorius, assembly GCA_001974825.2. NCBI lineage: Eukaryota > Viridiplantae > Streptophyta > Magnoliopsida > Malvales > Malvaceae > Corchorus > Corchorus olitorius. The sequence continues at coordinate 9,350 of AWUE01010697.1, read as the reverse complement.
TAGCTACTAATTACTTCACCAAGTGGGTGGAAGCAAAGGCGATGAAGAGCACCAAGCATGCAGATATCTAAAAGTTCATTGAATAGCATATCATTTATCGCTTTGGAATACCAGAAACCTTCACCTTAGATAAAGGATTAAATTTCGATGGAGAAATAACAGAAGTGTTGGGTAGAAAATATGGAATCAAATGTATGAAATCAACACCCCATTATGCACAAGCTAATGGGCAAGCTGAAGCCTCCAATAAGGTGATCTTGAAGATCATGGATAAGTTAGTAGTCAAACATCTAGGGAAATGGGATGAATACTTATCAAGAGCGTTATGGACTTAACGTATGTCGCAACGTTCAAGTACATGAGTTAACCCATTTAATCTCACCTATGGACATGACGCCGTGGTGCCTATGGAGATCTTGGCCAAATCGTCCAGGGTTGCTTTTCAAAATGAGTTGACTTGGGAAGAGTACACCGAGTTAATGATGGTCGCTCTTGAAGATAAAGATTCAGAGTGCTTATCGGCTTTAGATCATTTAAATGCACAGAAGAGAAGGCCGAAAGAAGTTACAACAAAAAGGTTCGTCACAAGAGTTTTGCCAAAGGTGAATTGGTGTGGAAAGCTATATTACCTATTGGAAAAAAATTAAACCTTTACAGAAAGTGGACACCCAAATGGGAAGGGCCATTCCGTGTAAGAAAGGTACTCAAATGTAGTGCTTACTGGTTAGAGAGCTTGGATAAAAAATGGCACCCAAGGTTCATCAATGGGCGGTATTTGAAAAAGTACTATCCGACCACATGGGAAGCAGTACAAGTTCCCAAATATGAGTTTGATCAGGTGACTGAAGAAGAAGTTCTCGAAAGCATGGCTGTAAGTATAGCTTCGGCCAACTTTTACACAAGTGTGTAATAAAGTATATATACACACTTAGTGGACAAAGCCGCCCCAAATGCGTATAGCGGCTTTGATTGAGCTAAATTAGACCCTATTTTTATGGCTATTTTACTATGTTTTTAGACCCATTTATGCTTTATTATATGCTATTTTATTAATATTTGTGTTTTTAGTCCTTAAGTGATGTGAAATTAAGAAATTGTTATTTTTCACTACTTTTGGAGCTATTTTGATGACTTTTTACACAGATTTGAGCAAAGCAATTTTGAGCATAGATTTGGAGATTCGAAGTTCGTGTTTGAAGACTCATTGAAGACTTGTTTTGAGATTTGAAGACTTTGAAGATTTATTTCAAGAGGAATAATTGAAGAATTGGAGCTTTAATTGAAGACAAACCATGGACAAGGCCTTAAGCTTTGGTATTTATGGATAATTTATATGGGAAAATACTCAGCCCATATAAGATATTAATTGGAATTAAAATCTCAATTAATGACTCCTAAATCCAAGGAAATATCCAAATCCCGTAGATTCCCAATTCTAGTCCCAACAGGATTAGGATTCAGGCGCAGTTTCGGTAGAAAAATAATAACTTTCTGCTCAGACCTCCGATTGAAGCCCATGAGTACTCGTTGGAAAGCTAACTCCAAAATATACAACTTTCCTTTGAAGTCCAAGGCCCAGTTCTGCCGTTTTCAAGCCCAAAAATTCCGTTGAAATTCCTGCACGAATTCAGCAAAATTTCAGGATCCTATTTTAAATTGGATTCTACTCTAGGATGACTTTTAATCTAACTTGGACTCCAAGTTAGACCCTAAACCGTCCTAGACTCCTTTCCAAGTTAGGATTCGAATTCCTAGGGTTATTTTCCACTATAAATAGCCACCTCCTGTGATATACTTCACATACCTTCACATAATTCTCTTTAGATTTATTTTTCTAGTTTTAGGCAAGGGTGCCGCCACCCCCTATAGCCATAGGGAGGTGCGACAACTCTGGGTTTTTAGCAAGAAGATTTTCGCCCCTTCTAGTTCTGTAAGTACTCTTATGCCGCTCATGGATTTTCCCAAATCCATGAGTAGCTAAATTCTTATATTTCTAATCCTTTGGTAAATTCAATCGATTGATATGGTGAGATTTCTATACTTATAATTTGGTATTTTATGTTTGATAGATAGCATGTTAAACTCTGTTTTATTCTATGACCTTGATTTTTATTGGTTTATGCGGCCGATAAATTGATAATTTGAGATATCTATTGCTAAGTCAGGCGGTACAGTTAAACCTCGAGTCTGATTGTTTGGTAGCGAATCGTTGACGACTAACCCCGCTTCGATGAGTTTCTCATGCTAGTGATCGGATTTTATCTGATTGTTGTATGGTTTTATTTGTTAAGCATGTGTGAAAGAACTAATTAAATAGTTGATCTTAATGCTTTGTTGCTTGGTGAATCTTTAAGCCTTAACCGGTAATTGATTTGTTAAGTTAACAATAGGGGTAATTTAAGCCTTAACCGGTAATCTTATCTAAATAGCATGTTAGGTTTTTCCTAGACCAGTTATCATCAAGGATTTAATATTGAATTCATCTTTTAAATCAAGGACCCATATTCAATTTGATTGTTTTCTACCATTGGAGAAGAAGTATGGTTTAATTATTGTTTTCTTTCTTACCTGGTCTTAGATTTAATTTACTTTGCTTTGTTTTCTAGTATAATTGTTTTCTGTTTAATTGCTTTCTTTCAACCTCTGCTTTCTGTGTTTTGTTTTGAGAGATTTTAAGAATTGAATTTTCGGATAAAGTCTACACCCTTCTCTGTGGGATCGACTCCTACTTGTCCTATCTACTATAGTTAGGATTTTGTGGGGAATTATTTTTATGATTGCTGACGACCGATCATAAATTTCGGCGCCGTTGCCGGGGAAGGGAACTTTTTCTGGTTTTTGCCAGGGGAAGGAAAATAGACTAATCTGAAGACGAATCCTGGGAATTTTCTCTTTGTGTCTGCGTTTTGATATAAAAAAAAAAATTTTGTTTTTTCTTTTTCTTCTCTGCGTTTTCTCTAAAAAAAAAAAAGTTCTTTTCTGCGCTTTTAATCCCTAAAAAAAAATTTGCGTTTTTTTCTGAAAAATATATATATATTTTTTCTTTACGTTTTTAATTTTTGTGTCTTTGTGTTTTTGAAAAAAAAAAGAGAGTTTTGTGTTTTGCGTCAAGAAAAAAAAGAGTTTTTGCGTCATAAAAAAATTAATTGTTTCTGCGTTTTTAGAAAAGAAAAAAAATATTTTCTTTTATTTTCTGTCTTTAATTTTAATTTTTTTTAAGAACTTTTACTAATAACAATTTTTCTTTTGAGTTTTTTTTTAGTTTTTCTAGGAAGCTGCATGTCAAAGACAAGAAGTAGTGGTACAAAAGAGTTTGAATTTGATCCAGAGCCAGAAAGAACACTATTTTCAATCAAGAATAGGAAGGAGAAATCAAATCGACAACAAGAATAGGAGCCATCCAATTCGAGTTCTCAATCAAGTTCTCCTAGATCTGGTGCTTCAACATCGTCAGAAGACATGGCAAATGAAGAACCTAAAACCCTGAGAGAGCTTTCTGCACCAAACGTCAATGCACAATGCTTAACAATTCGATAACCAGATACGACTGCAAACTTTGAGATTAAATCTGGATTTATTCAGATTTTACCCAAATTTCACGGTCTGTCTGGAGAAGTTCCTCACCGACATCTAACCGATTTCCAGATTGCCTGCATGTCAACAAATATTCAAGGTATCACTGAAGACCAATTCAAGTTAAGAACTTTTCCGTTCACTCTTGTGGATCGTGCAAAAGATTGGTTGTACCTCTTACCAACCGGTTCAATCACATCCTAGACGAGCCTTAAGAAGTTGTTCTTGGAAAAGTACTTTCCTGCTCACAAGGTATCAAGTATAAGGAAGGAGATTTGCGGAATTAAGCAACGCCATGGAGAAACAATGCACGAATATTGGGAACGTTTCAAGACACTATGTGCGAGCTGCCCCAATCATCAAATCATTGAACAGTTGCTGATCCAATACTTCTACGAAGGATTACTACCGTTTGACAGATCTTCCATAGATTCTGCAAGTGGAGGAGCTTTCATAGACAAAACTCCTACCGATGCTTGGACTTTAGTGGAGAACATGGCTGCCAACACTCAACAATTCGGATCTCGAGAAAACTATTCAAGAGAAGGCAATACAAGAAGAATCAATGAAGTCTCTACCCATTCCACCTCACTAGAGCAACAACTTCAAGAAACAAATCAGCAAGTCGCTGCGCTCACTGATTTATTCATTGCGAAATTTTCAAGTGTGCCTAAGATTTGTGGAATTTGTAAACAAGGACACTACACTGATAAGTGCCCTTCTTTGGAACACACCGCGCAAGAAGTCAATGCTGTTGGAATGCAAGGAGCATATCAAAGGAAGCCTGAACCTTATTGGAGAGCCGAGCAACCAAGTCAACAATATGGGAACCAAGGTAACTATCAAGGAAGGCCAATGACTTATGAAAGGCCTATTTTTTCAACAATCTTCACAAGCTGTCGAGATGCAACAATTGAGAAAAGCTATGGAGATGACGAGGAAACAAATTAGTCAATTGGCTAGTGACATGAGTGAACTCAAGACACAAGGTCAACAAAGGATCCCATCGCAACCCAAGGTACCTCCTAAGGAGAATGTAAGTGCAATCACCTTAAGGAGTGGAAAGGTGCCTGAGAAAGAAATCCAGATCCTACCCATGCCGCACAAGAAAAGATTGCGCAACCACCATGGGAAAAGCCAAGGAAATCGCCGCCGACAAGAAGGATTTCAAGACTGATGCCGCGCCTCCTTTTCCATCAAGATTGAAGAAGTCAAAGAAAGAAGATGATGATCCGGATATTTTGGAGATACTTCGAAAAGTTAAGGTCAACATCCCACTTCTTGATGCCATTCAACAAATCCCAAATTATGCAAAGTTACTTAAGCAACTTTGTACCAACAAGAAAAGGTTACAAGGTAAGGTAAGTGCTGTAGTTAATATCTCTGCTGTGCCTCAAAAGAGTTTACCACCTAAGTGCAAGGATCCAGGTACGTTTTCTATTACTTGTTCTATTGGAAGAAGTCTTATAGAGAATGCTATGCTAGATTTAGGAGCATCTTTAAGCATTATGCCTTATTCTTTTTATCAATCTTTAAATCTTGGTCCTTTGAAAAATACTGATGTGATTCTGCAGTTAGCTGATGGATCTTTGGTTCATCCCAAAGGTGTTCTAGAGAATGTCTTAATTCAAGTTGAACACTTGGTTTTTCCTATTGATATCTTCGTTATGGATATGGAACATTCGAAAGATCAATGTCCGCTTTTATTAGGAAGACCCTTCTTAAGAACTTCCCATACTAAGATCGATGTATTCGATGGTTCATTGACCATGGAATTCGATGGTGATATAATCTACCCTAGAATTTCATCTCAATCGCTATTGAACTCTAACAAGTTTGTTTGTGTTGTGAGTGTTAAAATTGCTAGGAAAGGAGCCCGAGAAGAATCCTCATCAATGACATCTGCTCAGATTTCCAGAGGAAGACAAAGGATAAAGGACATTCGACAACGCTACAACGAGAATTTCCACCAATTTTGGGGGGAGATTTAAGAAGTTGTGTATCGATTGCCCTCAACATGGATTTAATAAAAGAATTCTAATCCAAATCTTCTATGGAGGATTAGGACTCAAAGATCGAGTTCTTGTTGATTCTTTTAGTCGCACTCCAATATTGAAGAGAACCCCGGAGAATGCATTCTATGCGTTTGAAGAATTATCCCGAAGGACGGAATTTTCAACCTCAAAGGAAGAACAAGAGGCCAACAAGCAAGGAGTTCAGCCACACGGAGAGAAGAAGAAGATGGAAACCAAGGAACCAAAGGAAGATGCTCAAGGCCATGATAGAGCTAACCCAGTCGGCCATTGCCCGGCTGTTGCCCGGCCATCATCACACATGGCCCGGATAGGACCGGCCATACCCGAGCTGCGCCAAGACACCTGCCCAGCCACAGCCCTGCCACGCGAGCCATCTGCCGAGCCACGCCCGGACTCCTCCGCGCACCGCAACCGGTCATCCGCGCCGCCTGCCCGGTCAAGCCAACCTTCCTCCGTTTCAGCCGCGTCTCATGCCCGGCTAGGACCGGCCACAGCCAAGCCAAGTGCCCGGCCAGCGCTGCATTCTTCGCGTGCCTTGCCCAGCCTTCCGCACTATCCTTCGTGCGCCCCACCTGGTTAGGATCGGCTATTGCCGCGCCACTACCAAGCTATTACCGGCCATTCACCGTACCACCACCGGTTAAGCCCGTGCCACCACCTGCCATGCCCGTGCCATCACCATCCCAAGCCGCCACATCAATTTTGATGAATTCGACTCTTGATAAAATTCAACTTGAAGTTCTCAAAGCCATCAATGATACTCTCAAAATCATTGTGGAATTGTTGAAGGAATATACCCATAATTCCTTCACCCTTGAAGAATAATTTCTTTAAGGCAGTCTAGCCAAAGACCTTAAAGAAAGGCGCTTATTGGGAGGCAACCCAATGATTTTACCTGAAGAACCAAAGGAGAGCAAATGGAGCTTAATTTAGACGATTGCAAGATGAATTCGAAAGGAGTCCAGTTTCAGAAGCAATGATGGAGTTTATGCCTACGAACAGAGAAGCTTTCTTTAACCCTATCTTTTTAATTTTCCTTGCATTATTTTGTCTTGATTGATTGCTTTGATTGCCTGCCTGTTCTTTGATGTGAATTAATTGTTATTTTAGTTTTTATTTCATGCATTTAAATAAACCACATGAGCATGCATAATTGTTTGTGTTCATCTCTTATGTGTTTCCACATTGAGGACAATGTCTCTATTCAGTGTGGGGGAGAAAGTCTAGTTTAATAGAGAGTCTGCATGCATCATAATCTTAATATGCGATAATTTTTTCGAAAATTTTGAAAATTTTGCATATATTAATTGAATTGATTTGGTTATGATTGAATAATACTTAGAAACTTTAAGAATATTTTATTTGATTGATTGATTGATAGTATCATATCTGATTTCTTAGAATTAGGTATAATTGAAGTTTGTGATAAAAGCATATTGTTCATTATTACTATGATTGCCTATTTTTAGAACTTATGTTTAATTTTTATTGAAATTACAATTTTGATAGTATGTTATGGATATGTCAAGAACAAGTGTGGGGGACTACTTATATAAAAGGGTAGTTAAAAAAAAAATCTTTTTTAAAAAGAAGTGCTTTCATGCAAGAGGAGAAGAGGTATTTCTGCGTACTTTATAAAAATTTTTAATCCATTGTTGTCACTCTTTTCTTTAACAAAAGGAGTTGGTAACCCTTGGAAAGAGGATAAGAGGCATGGAATTGCAGAAATATTGTCCCTCTGGAAAAAAAATAAAAAGGAGTCCTTCTAGAGTGCTAGTAGCCTCAAAAATGGGAGTTAGTAACCCCAAATCATGAACACTTCGAGGTTAGTAACCTCAATTTTCTAAAAATCAATTACCCTTTAAAAATCTATTATAACCCACACGTAAACCCTTGATTTGTATCTGTGATATGCATTCCTTTGAGTAATGGAGATAAAGATGAAGACATAAGCTTATGGAAAGAAGTAATTATAGGATGTAATGAATGGTAAGTGATTAGAACTACTTTAATTATGGTTACTTAAGAATAAAGATGCTTACTATTTATTGATCTTTTGAATTGAATGCTCTTATGATTCTTTGTTATTTTGATTTCATAATTGCGTTGATCCTTAATATGTGTATGCATTCAAAGTTTTTGAAAAGTTTAATTAAAATGAAATTTTGATTTGCATTAGTTTAGGATTATATGATGTTTTTAGGTGTTCGAATTTAGTAAGTTCATAGTTTTCTACACTAGTTTGCTAGGGACTAGCAAAGATTTAGTGTGGGGGAAATATGATTGAGCTAAATTAGACCCTATTTTTATGGCTATTTTACTATGTTTTTAGATCCATTTATGCTTAATTATATGCTATTTTATTAATATTTGTGTTTTTAGTCTTTAAGTGATGTGAAATTAAGAAATTGTTATTTTTCACTATTTTTGGAGCTATTTTGATGACTTTTTACACAGATTTGAGCAAACAATTTTGAGCATAGATTTGGAGATTCGAAGTTCGTGTTTGAAGACTCATTGAAGACTTATTTGGAGATTTGAAGACTTTGAAGATTTATTTCAAGAGGAAGAATTGAAGAATTGGAGCTTTAATTGAAGACAAGCCATTGATAAACCCTTAAGCTTTGGTATTTATGGATAATTTATATGGAAAAATACTCAGCCCATATAAGATATTAATTGGAATTAAAATCTCAATTAATGACTCCTAAATCCAAGGAAATATCCAAATCCCGTGAATTCCCGATTCTAGTCCCAACAGGATTAGGATTCAGGCGCAGTTTCGGTAGAAAAATCATAACTTTCTGCTCAGACCTCCGATTGAAGCCCATGAGTACTCGTTGGAAAGCTAACTCCGAGATCTACAACTTTCCTTTGAATTCAAATACCTAGTTCTGCCGTTTTCAAGCCCAAAAATGCCGTCGAAATTCCTGCACGAATTCAGCAAAATTTCAGGATCCTATTTTAACTTGGATACTACTCTAGGATGACTTTTAATCTAACTTGGACTCCAAGTTAGACCATAAACCGTCCTGGACTCCTTTCCAAGTTAGGATTGGAATTCCTAGGGTTATTTCCACTATAAATAGCCACCTCCTGTAACACAAATCACACACCCATTCACAATTATAGTTTTAGATCTATTTTTCTCTTCTAGATCCAGTTTAAGGCAAAGGGTGTCGCCACCCCCTATAGCCATAGGGAGGTGCGGCATACCAAGGTTTTTGTCAAGGAGATTTCGCCCCTTCTAGTTCCGTAAGTACTCTTATGCCGCTCATGGATTTTCCCAAATCCATGAGTAGCTAAATTCTTATACTTCTAATCCTTTGGTGAATTCAATCGATTGATATGGTGAGATTTCTATACTTAAATTTGGTATTTTATTTTTGATAGATAGCATGTTAAACTCTGTTTTATTCCATGACCTTGATTTTTATTGGTTTATGCGGCCGATGAATTGATAATTTGAGAGATCTATTGCTAAGTCAGGCGGTACAGTTAACCCTCGAGTCTGATTGTTTGGTAGCGAATCGTTGACAACTAACCTCGCTTCGATGAGTTTCTCATGCCAGTGATTGGATTTTATCTGATTGTTGTATGGTTTTATTTGTTAAGCATGTGTGAAAGAACTAATTAAATAGTTGATCTTAATGCTTTGTTGCTTTGTGAATCTTTAAGCCTTAACCGGTAATTGATTTGTTAAGTTAGCAATAGGGGTCATTTAAGGCTTAACCGGTAATC
>AWUE01010692.1:0-17113 GCA_001974825.2 Corchorus olitorius | reverse complement strand
GGCTCATTTTTTTCCTTTTAGTTTACAAAGAAACTCAGAAAATCCCCAAAAAAAAAAACAAGCAGGTTCAGTTTTTTTTTTCCATTCCACAGAAAACCAAAATAATTTAAAAGCAGATCCCTTACGTACCTTTTTCTTACTTCCTTTTTCCTTGCTTAAGCCCCCATATCAGTGCTCATAGCTTTCCTTAAAATAACAACACAAAAATGACAGAAATGGTAGAGTTAAATTCGGGTGGAACCTTCTAGATCTAGGTTTTATTTTCTTTAAATACTTCAGAAAAAAGAGAGGGAAAGGGGAAGGCAGCGACATACCCGAGCGTTTGGATCATTGGACCACCGGATTTTCCGGTTGGAGGGCTTGAGTTCGGCTTCGGTAAGGCCAGATCTAACGGGATCCAGTGAGATTCGCGAGAAACCATTGGTAGCGTTGTGTTCAGTGAGTGGAGAAGAGCTTTTCAGTGGAGTTTGAAGACCAACGGCAACGTTTGGAGCTTAGGCGACGGCGGAGCAGGGTGGTCCGGTAGGCGGAGACGATTTCCGGTGAGGGATAGGTGGCGTCGGCTTGGATTAGGGTTTGGTATATTTTCTAAACCTAAATCTAAGTTGCTATTTATAAGTCATGGAAAGTGTTGTATATTTTAATTAGAAGTGTTAATTTAATTTGTCATGCTATTTAGTCCTTGAAACGTTGTTATTGATTATGATTTAGTTGCCTTACTTGGAATTCATGCATACATGTCCCTCATTTTAGAGCAATTAAACCCGAGTAGTCACGTTCGTGGTCGTTTAAAGACTAAAACTCCATTCCGTGTTCAATTTGGTCCCTATCAGCTTTTAATTCGATTTTAAATTAGGATTAACTAGTATTCGGCCCGCGCTACGCCGCGGGCGTGTAATTTGTAAAAACGTTATGAAGAAGAAATGGCCAGTTTTTGCAAAGGATGTCCATCAGCAGAACATACATAGGAATGGATTGAATTGATAATTGAATTAATTTGCACAACACCCAATGAATTGTTGTGTTTTAGGTTGATAACTTCCTAAGGCAGCGTACATGACCAATCAGGCTGTATAAAGGACCAAGATTATTAAAATGAGGATTGCCTCTTGGTTGAGTGAAAAGATGAAATTGGGAACAAAATATGGCAGAAAGTTATTCTGAAAAGGTGAAGGTGGCAAAAACTGAATTTTATAGAGAAATAAGCAACTATATTAACAACTTTAAGATGGATTTTTTGGTAGTCTTATGACACTTTGGTTTGGAAGCCATATATTCATACAAAATGACCCGTAGATAAAAAAAAATGTGAAATTAGGAATACTTGTAACTGGTGCATTATTTCCTCTTCTGCTGTAGTTTCAACTGAACTTCCCAACATACATATCAGCTGACCTTATCCAATTCAATAGACAGACTAAATTAGTTCAATAGAATGGCAAAAAATGAAATGATAAATACATAAAAAAGAAAACCAATAATACCATAATTGGTGAAGACAGGAATCATAAGCGAAAAAGAGTACAAATGAAACTAAAAAGGGGGGGGCGATGTAAGGAAAAAGAATGGATTAGACAAATAAAGCTCAGAAGAAAATACCAGTGTGGAGATCAGTAACGTTAAAAGGTCTGATGGGTGCATCGAGTTGAAGAATGAAAAAAAAAAAAAAACCCGGAAAAGAAGAGAGTAAAATGCAGGTGAGAGGTGAGGGGGAAAATGAGGGAGGAAGAAATGTAAATGTTGAAATAGAGGAGGTCATGAGATCGTAGGAAAAGAAGACAAAATGAAGCCTAGAAAGTTAATTAGTTTTTTTATTAATCAAAATTATTTTGTTTGTCCCAATTGACAAAAGAGCTATAAGGGATAAATTCCCATTAGTTGCTAGAAAGAGGCCACATCATTATCTCTTATTTCATTATCAGTACTCACCGTTTCATTACTTTTCAAATATTGTAACACCTTATGTTCTATCAACGGTGCCATGGTCTTCTGACATGGAAAAAACAACAGCTATCGTCTCTTTCCTTTCAGACAAATTTGAAAATTGTGCCGCTGAGAGAAATTTAACCCACCCAAGAAATTTGATTTTTCTTTCTTCTTAGCTAATATAAATGCTGAAAATTTTATGCAGCAGCTGAAGCAGAAGCGAGGAACCGAAAGCAGAGCTTTACAGACTCTTGTTAATTTTCACTTCTCTGCTCCGGTAAGCCTTTTCCATAAAAATGGGGTTCTCGTTATTTGCCTTTGTATCTAATTATTTAAGCCTAATTTTTTCATTTAAGTATACACTGAACCCATGTTTCAGCTTATTTTAATTCATTGAAAGCACTAATAATGGCAGTTCAAAGCACTAATAATGATCTATTGATTCATGGCATAGTGATAAATGATAGATAATTATGTTTTGAATGTGAATTCATGGTTCTAGATTCTTTTAAGATTGATGCTTGTAAGCAATCAACAAATATAAGGAAATTAGAAAATTGATAATTATAAAGGATGCCATACCATCATTGTGGTATAGGTAGTGGACGCCTAAAGGGAAGAACTATCAGCTAATACAAAGTCTGTCTAGATATTGATATGGATGTCTACATCCAGTGAGTAATTAGTTCGGACATCAAGTTGAGTAAGAAAATCTATGGAATTCCACAACCACCACTGTCCTCCAAAGTAGCCAATTGGTGATATGTACGTTGAGATAGGAAATCCCATTGATGATCGAGCATCCCGACCTGAATTTTCTTGCATTCTTGTTTCAGTAATGACAACCAAGTGTGGATGAAAATTGGTGCAGTGATGACTGAAAGCATCCATCAAATATGGGTGGGCGGCTCCCTCTGCATTAATAACCATGATTCTCATTTGTCCTTCCTGCATTCTTTGATTAGGTGATTGAACCCTCGGAGTAATCTGGTGTGTTGTTGAATGATTGTCGGAGTTCACTTGGAAGTAAGTTGAGAATCTTGCTTTAGACATGGGTGGTGTTGTAATGAGTAGTATTTCTCTTCTTTCACCAGCCATTGTTATTCTTGACTCTGTATCTGTTAGAAACAATCTAGTCGGCTCCCCAAATTCTTGGTCCATGGATAGTTGTGGAGGGGACAAATCTGCAATTCCTCTCGAGTAAATTTGTCGGAGAACATCATGGTTGGTTGTCAGTCTTGATTGGCTTGAGCAGATTCTTCTTGATTGGTGAGTCAATCGAAGCCATTGCCTAAGAAGATAAGCTGCATTGGATCCAAGGATGGGTTCCTGCTCAATCATTCCAGTGATGAACAACAACATTTGTACAGTTGTAGAGTTATACTGAAGGTAGAAGCATCATTCAAGGCTTGTTCCTCGTATGAGACACCGAATTGCACTTCAATAAGGCGAATGAAAGATTGGACTTTATCAGAGAGGTGATGTCTAAGCGGAAGCTGCCAAGCAATTACAAAGAAGTTATAAAGGAACAATTTTGCTGCAAACTGAATGAACAATCACATAAATCATTTGATTTTTTGCAAACTATATATTCTATATAAACCAAACCTCTGCTATGTGTTGCGGCATGCTGACTATGCACAATCTCGGCGGTGATTCAAAGTGATGGACAATGCATAAATCAGAGTAGAGAGAGGAATGAAGTGTTAAGCTCCTCTATTAAGATCACAACAACGGTGTGCATGAGCAATTTAATTTATAGCCAGCTTGTGCATTATTGCCCTTGGTTGTAGGGTTCCACTCTGAGCTATGACATCGAAATTCTCCAAGCTACATGATTGAAGGCCCGTGATTGAGTTGTCAAGTTTTTGTCCGGATTGATGCAGTAAATACTTTCTCAAATTCTATGCAATTTTTAAAAGTATGTGATTGATACAAATTATGATTATGGTCAAGTCGAGAAGAAGGGAAATATGGGGAAAACATGTACAATATTGGGCTGCATTCATAATTCAATTAATTTGCTTTGTGGAGTCTATGACTATTCCATAAGACCCAACGAAATGTTGTCTTATGGGCTTATAACAACCTAAGACAACCTACATAAGTAATTGGACTGTAAAAAAGTCCAATATCAATAAAATCAGGTTCACCTCTTTATTGACTAATAAGATGAAATGGGGGAAGAAGATATGCCAAAAAGTGATATTGATAAGGTTAAGGTGGAAAATTCTGCTTCTTATACAGAAATAAGTCACTATATTTACGGCTTTGAAATGGATCTATCGGTATTCTTATGACTTTAGTTTGGAAGTCATACATGATGAAGTTGATCTTTGAACTATGCGAATACAATTCCACTGTGAAATTAGCTGAAGGATCCTGTAAACCAGGAGTTAAAAATTTATTAATATTAGACTTAAGATCAAATTGGGGCATTCTCAAAGAGGGTATCATTAAAAGGGAATTGAATTTATACATGAAGTAAGTTGTCAAGTGTAGTTGACACGTTGATTCGAAAGCAACAAACACACATATGTAAGATCAAATGAAAGTGGGAGACGGTGTAAGATACAATAAGCATAAAGACATATAGAGGATGTTATGTCACTTAAAGGTACAAAGTAATTGAAATATGCCATCCCATTGCATGGAAGCTATTTAAACTTGTCGAGTTAAGTAGTCAAATTGTGTGATCATTGCTTTCCTGGTCTCACGTGTATTTTGAAAATGGACCTTGCGACTATTCCATAGGAGCCAAAAACCGCCAAAGAAGACCGCTGATTTGATGAACAAAGATGAATCGTATATGATGGATCTCCTTGTGGGAAGGGTATGTGGAACAGATGTTCTTGTTTCTATTATGATAACAATGTCGGGATTGTATTGCAGGGTCTTAATTTTGAATTTTTTTATAAAATGTGGATTAAGCGCACCCCTTGCATTGACAATCAGGATACCAACTTGAAGGGGCCTCGCAGGAGGATTTAGGATGCAAGGTCCCTGACAATCAATCTCTTCATAATTCTCAAAAAGCATGTCAGTGCTGTCAAGGAGTAATTTGATTATGTGTTCTGTTGAGTATTTTTTTTCTTGGCTGATTGAAAATCTTGCAGAAATCCTACCTCGTAATATAGGGGGTGTTCTTATAAAAAACAGCTGGTTGTCGGATCCTTTTAGAGTGACAGAGGTGATTGGTGAGGTAACATTGATTATTTGGTCGTCCTCTTCGAAGTTTGCAAGGGCGAGAGCAGGAGGGAAATTATTTGCTATTCCCCTTTGATAGAGGCGTTCTAAAAACGACATGTCCTTGACCATGTCTTGACAATAAAACAATGTAGGCAGCTCCTCTCGACCGAATCGTAACCACCTATCCAATAGTTGGATGTGAGTCTTCCCATCGCTGTCATGCCGTTCACTAAGGACGATGATGAGGCCCACGATGAGTTTAAGGAATGGCTGACGGTGTAGCTCAGAGCTGTGTTCTATTGTCATTGTTGGGTAGGTAATCGCAAGTTGTGTTTCAAGGAGATGGATGAATTTTTGGGTAGTTGGTAGGAGAGAATCCTTTGCTGGAAGGTCTGGTGTCATGGCTCTAAAGGGAGTGAGGATGTAGTGACTCTTTGCAATTGGTTGATGTATAGGGGTTGTTGCCCATAGAGGGTCTTTATAAGACTCTTCTCTGACAACACAATCTTGCAATAAGATACAAAATATCGTCTTAAGTTATGTAATGGTAGAGTTGGACAACATTAGAGAGTGGTTTCTGATAAGTGGTACTGTCAAGATTGGGGTTTAATAGGTTGTTGACTCGGCGCTCTAGCTAGGCTGTGACGGGCAAGGGTGTATTAATGAATTGTAAAATCAATTTTAAGCCATACCAGTTGTGAAGGATTTGACCCTCACTGAACTATGCATATCTCAAAGTCTATACGCTTTCTTCGATTGTTGTATATCTAGGTTGATTAAAATAAAGGGGAAATGACAATTAAGTTATGGGAGTTGTTCCTTGGTCAGAGCCATTTCAACACGTAAAAGATTAAGCTTTGTACATGTTTGCAGGTTTGAATCATGAGGTCCCTACTCTTTTAATTGAGTGAGTAGTTGGTGCAATTCATCAAGTTGATAATTGAAAGTGGATCCTGACCGAACCATGATTGAGCTCTTTTTTTTTGGAAATTTTTTATCCCTTGAGTAAAGCAAGTATTGCGAGTGAATTAGATGGTTGAGATTATGTTTGCCTCGGTCCAAATTTTGTTCCAAATGATAACCGTTAGGTTATATTTGGTTCGTGGAAAGTAATGGGAAAGTGTAGTAGGTTAGATAGGGAAAATAATTTTGCCATGTTTGATTGAAGGAATCTAATTTTAGTTGGGAAATGCCATTCTCACCGCTTGACCACTCAAATGGGAAAGTGATGAGAATGACATTCTCATCTAAAAGGGTGGGAAAATTAATTTCACCGGGAAGGTGTTACTACTTTTTTCCTTGTCTTTCTCTTATATTCACAAAATTTAATAACGTTCCGATGTTAATTAAACATGGTATTCTTATTCCTACAAAAACAAAAAATTATACTTTCCCACTAAAAATAACATTCCTAGAAAAAAGATGTGAATGATATCATTACATTATACCTAAAATACCACAAACCAAACATAATCTTAAAAAATTCTTAGTGCATCTTCTATGATCTATGGAGATCTCTATTTGATTAAAGCTAGACGTATTTAATCTCATTGAGGATAGGGGGAGTAAGAAGTGTAACATATTAAATATAAATAACAACATTATGGTGTGGAGGACAAATTCCAGCCATTGGTAACACGTTTTGAAGATCTATATATATATTGGTAATAAAAGAACAAAATCATTTTCTCTACCAGCAACATTTGAGGAAGATGTATATATCGGTTGAATTAGATTCATTGAATTTAAGCAAGAGATGAAATGTATTTTGGTAGAGGTGAAAAATGATATCAGGTGTATTGTTTGTAGATCAATAAAATAATGATAATTGAATTGCTTCCATCGAACCATATGCATGTTTGACTAGAACAATAATTCTATAAGGGTATTAAGATAATATATGGAGATAAATTCACTACAAATAAATTATAATTGCTTGCGAAAGGATCAGCCACACTTTGAATATGATAAAAAAGGTTGATCCAAAGAGAAGAAATTTGATATAAACAGCCATGTGGAAATGGAAATTCAACTTTTAATGATAAGAATCATATGTTTAAAGTTCTTGAGGAGTGGTGTGTATTTGCTAATGACACATCTAAGCATGTGTTACTTCAATTTCCTTTAATGTAAAGTATGAATAATAATTCAAAATAGCTGTAAGTCTTGCTTGCTCCAGTGGAAGCATATATTTAAAGAGGGGAAAAATCCGATAAACCATATAATAGAAAGTAGAAACTTACTTAGGTAAATATAGTGCTAACTGATAAAGGCAAGAGTTTAGCACATAGTTACAGGAAAGTAGAGGCTACAATAGAAAGTCTTAAAAAGAAAATATTAAACAAAGCAAGCGATTAAACTTAGATGAGCCACCAAAGGAGGTGGATAGTAAGAAACATCAGTGGACTAATTAATCTCTGAGGGTGAGTTCCACTGATAATGACTTATCATTTTGATACATAAGTTGAGATGTGAGTAGATTTGAATTCCAAAAGAGCCACATTCCTCCAAGGAAGCCAGCTGGGTCTAAGAATAACGACTCTTGGAAATTCATTGATAGTCTCTTGTGACCACCTTCTGCTCCTCCAACTCTTGTCTCCGTAACCACGACCAAGTGCGGGTTGTGTTGGTCATTAAGCTGAGCAAATGCAACTGGGAAATCTGGGTGTTGAACACCACCTGCATTAATGATGAGGACCCTCATTGGTTGCATGTGAGGATGTGGCTCTGGCCATCGCCTTCCGCGTAAGATGAGCCTGAAAATGTGGATAGTCGATTGATTAGGACTATGGACGCTGAAATTAGTATAGCAAGATGCTATAGATGTAGGCGGTGTGCTGATTAAAATGGCATTTCTTTGTTCTCCAAGGAGTTCCAAATGAATTCTTCAGTCTTCGGTAAACATGTATTGAACCTCTCTAAAAGGCTGCGCGATGCATAATCGCGGAGGAGAGTAGTCAATAATCCCTCTAATGTAAAGCTCTTTGAGTATGGTATGATCCTCCAACAAATCAGATAAAATAATGGCATCATAGTTGAAATTGCCCATCAGGCCAAGCCAGAGGCGTAGGTGTATGCAATTACGTGGTCCGTCCTTGGTGTGCTCTTCAACAATCTTTAGTATGACTACAGCAAAGTTCATCAATGTTGGGTTATGACGTAACCACGGAACGGCTGGCAATGTTGGTGGCGGGTAAGTGATCCCAAATTGGCTCTCAATAACTTCAACAACGCCAAGCATTTCCTTCGACAAAAGATTCTTGGGTGTGAACTGCAAGAAGAGAGTTAATCATATCCTTCTCCTTTATAATGGGTTGGTTTATATGGCAAGAAGAACAATATAAAAGAAAAGAAGCCCATCATTACCTCTATAACCGGCACCGGCATTGTGCTGGTCGGATAGCACCAAAAGAGTAAAGGAGTAGAGGGAGATGTAAAAAACAGAGGGAAAAAAGTTGAAGAAAGAGGTTGGAAGATGCATATGCTCAAATCCTACTCGGTTTAAATAGACAACCGGCTCATCAAACATGGGTCACTTAATATATCTAGATAAATCTATAAAAAGTCCACCCCTAATATGAGGGTTGTCAGAGTATGCTTTCTATATTTTTTGTTTAATTCCCATATGTTGATAATTTCCATTGAATTTAATTATATTGTAATGAGAGTGAACCATTATGGAAACACGCCTGGAAGAATAAAGTGTAAAATTCTTATGTCATGTCTCATGATAAGACAGAGGAAGACCATGTTTTTGACAATCAAAGCAGAGAAAGTCCCTTAAGTTAAAAAAATAGATTAATTTATAGATATAATAATTTGATACGCCAGTGGTGTAAATTGTCGATTCCACAATCCGCCTGTGGAGTTAACATATGTCCATTTTTTGAATTAATTAAGTTTAACAAATTTAAATCTAGTCCCTAGAAGACACATTGATACCCTTTAAGACCCGCTTGTGTAGTCCGCTAAACTCTACTGATGGTGTATTGTATACTTTGCCTTAATTTATATACATTGACAATTGGTTAACGTGTAGGATTTGTTTGGAGGGTGGTAAAAAACTGTCCTTATTTAGGACTCTAATCTACTTCAAGACATAGTTTATCTTTCCGCTTAGATTGCCTCACATGTTAATGAATTTGGGGCATTAACTGTAAGCTTATTTTGGATGCATGACAACAGCCAAACAAAAGCAATGGGCATTTTAATGGATTCATCACTCAAATAGAAGCCCATCATATGTCTCTCCACATACAAAACATTGAATACATTAGTGCATGCATTTGGAGTACATTCAACTTAACCCATTTCACAACAGAAAATAAGATCTAGCGAAATGCAAGAAAGTACCAAAAGAGGATAGCAGTAGAGTAAGAGACAATGCTAGGCTAATTTGCTTTAACGGAGAAAATGGAGAGAGTCATGGAGCTCACTCAAACTGCCGGATCACCTATTGAGACTTGAAATAGGGAGCAACATCTTAATAGACCTCAAAATGAAGAGTCTGCATGAAGAGGGAGAAATCGAAGGATCTTGAATGTCATTGGATGAGCATAATAGTGATTCAGTAGCACAAGGAGGAATTCATATTCCCTACCGATAATCTGTTCAGCAACAGCAGGGATCTTCTTGAAGTTCATCCGCTCAGCAAGGCTCAGAATGGTGAGATTGAGACCGGTCAATCTATAAGCAAGGTCTCCAAAGACAATAGTTTGCAATTTGATATCGTTATGCTCAATAATAAGGGATACCCTAAGGCTGCAATAAGATAAATAAGGGTGTTAATACGACTTTAAATGAAAAAAAAAAGAATCAAGCAGAAGCTTGATATTTTCATGACACTTAATTTTGAGTAATAGAGGCATAATAAAGGAGATAAGCTCACTTCATGCGAGGTGGTGTTGGACCATGGAATCCACAAGTGTATATTCCAGGACATATACGTTTGATTCCTGAAGTACAATTATTGCAGGAATGGTAATACCAACCTGCCTCATGCTGTAATCGGATAACTCGAGCAATGACCTTAAACTTAAGACCCTGGCGATGACAAAAAAGTTAGGAATGCAATTGTGGGTGTAGAGGAGTTAGTAACACCAGTTCAGGGAAACAAATATCATTTAAGAGTTATTTAAATAATAGATGCAAGAACCACCAAGGTGCTCGGTTCAACCTTTATGAGAGTCGGATTCATCAACGTTAGGCTTGCAATAGTTGTTTCATGTGTGTCTTGATGGATGGAGCCTTTGGAAATTTCAATATCTGAATGGCGGAGTAAAGAAATTGAGCTACCATAATAGGGATATCTATATTGAAAAAGGGTGGCATGATTAAAGACAAGAACAACTCATCATACAAAAAAAGGCAATGAAAAGTAAGAGGCATAATAAAAGTGATACGAAACCGGTTCTTTAGCTGTATTGTCTCTTTTAGATTGGGCTCCACATAAAATTTTGTCCCTGAACAACTGATTGATCTGCATATGGCCTATCAAATAAGCCGACAAATTGTTGAATGAATTAAACACAACTTAAAAGTGGAATGTGACCAACAGAGGGGGAAAATATTAAAAACTGATTGAACCTTGGCGATTCTTGATATGCAGTCCTGCAATAGCCAGAACAGGTTTGTATCCGATCTTGATAAGAGGTGTGATGTCTAGCTCGTGCACTTTAGAACCCTAAATTGTTATTTGAACTCTATGTCCACTTGTGTCATTGGATGTCAAAGGATTCATAAACCAACATCAGTATACAAATGAGCAAACCTGATACGTCAAATTACATTCAACAAATCAATAAAATAAAAAAAAAAGGAGCATATTAACCTTTGTAGAAGAATGAAGAGACCCCTTCTATAAACAGTCCCTTTGTTGTTAGCAAGAACAAAAGAGTACGCCTCTGTTACACCTTCTAGGATCCCAATAAGATCTGGAGAATTAAATAATAACGAAGTAAACTAACACAAAATACAAACATCAACAGAAAACATAATATGTAAATCTCTTTCACCTGTTAAGTGGAAGATATGTTCATTTCTTCTAATGAGCTCATCAAAGCAAACAAATGAGAAATAATAGTAAGGGAATGTCAGGGGTTCGTCAACCATCCGCTGGATGTTGATGGATATATTAAAATAAATAATATCATCAGAAGGGACTGCAAGGTGTTTTTTCTTCTTCCGAGGTCCAACTTCAAAAATTGAAATCCCATAGATATTGCCTTCTTGCAACAGGGAACGAAAAAGATCAGCAATCTCAGGTGGAATAAAACCATTCATTGCAAATCCCTAAAATGGAGGTAAATGAGACAAGTTAGTTTGATAATACGCGGTAAGACTAAAAAGGAAAATTTTTATAATCCACAAACCTCAGAGTCAACAGCCAGGAAATCAATCCCAAGAAATGCATGAACCGGTGGAATGATACAATCCCACAACCGAAGAATTCTAACAACAATATAGCATCGTTGGCCACCATGGGTCAGGCTACTGAGCTTACTCTCTAACATTATATAAATGTCAAATACCTGTACCGAAGTGCAAAATTCAATCAATACATTGAGCAAGAATAAAGAAGATGTACCCTTAACTACTTGAACATCTAGCTGCAAGAGGAAAGAATATGATTGTTTTGCAAAAGGAAAGAATAATACTACATTGAATTGCAAGGCATAGTAAATATCAATCTGAGCAATAATTAACTAACCACAAAACATGAATAAGTAATAATCATAACAAAGGAAAAACAAATATGGACCAATAAAATGACCTCAGATGTAATGCTTGGGGCAATACCAAGACCCCACCATGCTGAATTGCAAGGCACAGTATATATCAATTAAAGCAATACTAATCATGTTAACGACAAAACATGAATAAGTAATAATTATAATAAAGATTAAGCAAATATAGAACAATTATATTAGTTCACATGTCAAATTCTGTGGAATAGCAGAGCCAAAGTTACTACTCTAAGCAAATTAAGTGACTAAAGACACCTTGGGGTCAAAGTATAAGAATGTATAAAGGATTTAACATCCCTGTAGATTTCATCAAGTGCACTCGCAAACAAATCAGATATAAGTTATTATATCCTAAAGAATATTAGGACCTAGGCTGAATCAACCACTATAGATATAGCTATAAAGTAGAGATATGAATGTTGCTTAGGTCTAAAGAAGTGCATTGTGATATAATAATAAATTGATTGTCAAAAGCCTTGTATCTAACTAATATAGAACGTGTCATTATATAGTTTGTTCTAATTTTAAGGCTCGCATTCTTATAGAAAAGACAGATGATGAGCTGCAAATGAAAAGCATGCAGCGTGTACACAGAATCCTATAGAAAGCAGAAAAAAGAAGCTCGGTATTAGGCAACATCCCATCAAATCCACATGCATATTCAATGACAACCATGGTTCAAAGACAATTTGGCCAAATTTCTGAGTTCTAGCTATATCTTAATTATTTTTTTTCCAACTATCCTAATTAAGTTTGATAAAGTAATTAACAACATAATTCGTTTTGATACGTGTACAATTGATATTTATGAAACATGCACATAATACTTCACATGATCAAGAAAATTTGCTAATAAAAATTAAAATATTGAAGACTTTTTGATGGGTGCGCGCAAGCAGGATATATCGAACATCTCAAAATCCGGGTAACATAAAAAATACAGTATTTGATGTAATATCTGAATCATGATCCCGACTTGAGAAAAAATAATAGCAACATTCATAAATCATATATAATTGTATATATATATCTTAAAAATTAAGTTATGTTAGTGCTAAATAACATGAAAACCCACTGCCCCACAATACCACAATATATATATATATATAGTAGTTTGTAAAATAAGCAGAGTGAGCAATTAAGGTTAAGAATTTTTCAAACTTTATTACAATTGTGCCAATGTAAAGTAAATTGCACATGCAACGCAGTGCAGGGCAATTTTGTTCATATTTTTGGTGATTGGTTAAGAGCCTTAAAAGGCAAAGTTTTAATTAAAATTTTCACAAAAAAAAAGTCTTAATTAAAGGAAAGGAGTGCATCCCAGGTGGGAACAAAAACCCCAGGGTGAAATGAAAATTGAAAAGTTGACACATACGGGCAAGCCAAAATAAGTTCAGTATTAGGCAACATTCTATCAAATCCACATGCATATTCAATGACAACCATGGTTCAAAGACAATTTGGCCAAATTTATGAGTTTAATTAAGCTCATATCTAAACCATAGGCAAGCCAGTATCAACAACACCAATAATTTTTGTAAAGAAAATTTTTTTGGGTAATGGAAATTAAACCCAAAATCATGACCTAGGAAAAAAAAAGTAAATAATGACCAAATGAAACGGTTGATTCACGCGAGAAGTATTGATCTATAACACTAATTGAAAACAAAACAGTACACATCCAGAATGAGAACAAAAATTATCCAACCTGACACCATTGAATTGAAGACTATTCCCTTGTGTCTCTATGATGAATAAGCTTTCACACACTTGAAGGCTCCTTCCAAAATTAAATCTGACGTAGACAAACCAAAAAAAAAATTGAAGTTGAAAATCAAATCAATGTACAAAAACTGCGGGAAAAATAAACCAATATAAATCACCATAAAATCCAAAGAAGTAAAAACAGAAACTAACGTTGTTGGGATTAGGCCGGTTGGTCTCTCAACTTGAGGATCTGATTCACTCTAAGACCACTTCAGAAGATGAATCTACTATTAGAAATCCTTAAAAGAGAGATAAGAAAATAGACGAAAAGAAACAGAACCAAGCAAACAAATGGAGAAAAAAAAAGAATAGGAAGAAATAATACACGGTAAAAGGGATCGGTTGGCAGACGAAATCAGCAACAGCATAGAAATCGAGCAAATCACGGGATTTGGTGAGGAGGAGGAAGCGTGAAATAGAAGAGAATCCAACCCGACCCAACTCGAAACGAAGAACCCGATTACACTGATGCTCAAAATTGAAAACTGGCAGCTAATTGGATAACAAATTGCACTCTAAATAATTTTAACGAAAAAAAAATTGCACTCTAAATACTCTTTTAATTAATTAAAAGAGGGGATACTTTCTATCGCAATATTTATATCTAAAATTAGTTCAGCCTGGTCCAATCTGGTGAATCAATAGGAGCATAATTCATAAATTGTCTGATTATCATCTCCTAAATGGATGATGTAAAGATGGACCTTAAATACACAGAGAAGGCCCAAGCATAAGTGGATCAACTTAACTCAGAAGGGAAAAAAAGGGTTGTTTGAATTATATTGGGCTTATAACATTTTGTGGGTAAAAAAGAAAAAAGTAGCAGTAATCCGATAAATCACACCAAATATGCAATGCAGTAGAAAAAATGTAGATTCAAGTTAAATTGGTCTGCAAGGTAGAACTTCCATAAGCTAAATTTAGACACCATCTAAATATGAAATGATTAATAATAGAATATTGTAGACAATGAATATTATTTATCTTTAAATCTTTGCGTGTAGCTTTGCATAATGTTAAATATAATTTAATTTAATTTAATTTATATGTACCCAAAAATAATATGATTGAATTTATGTCCCAAAGGGGACACCCCAACGATTAAAATTTATAACTCATTGCGGTAGGTCCCGAGTTTGAATCCTGGTATAGACTGGATGAGATTATGAAAATTAGAGGACTACCTTATATAGCTCATTTATAAGTAGCAAAAAAAAACATTTATTTAATCCCATTTTACAAAGAAAAATGAAGTCATTACGTGATCTCACACATAGAGTTGATTAAAACATCAAAGCTGTGACAAAATTATGGACACACCTCATATAGACAATAAAGAAATCTAATCAGAGGCATAGAACATCATGGTTCCTTGTAAGGTATAAATAAACGTGTCAATTAAGTTGAGGATGCAAGGACACCAACAAAATGTAAAGGAGAAAATAACAGGGGGTAATAAAAGAATCCCAAGGATATAACTACAAACACCTGGTTTACTTATATAGCAAGTGCAGGCAAAGAGTCTTTTATCATATAACATCCAGAATACATCAAAAAGGATCATAGTTCATGTCATGTGAATTCCACAATAGATTGGCCACTAAAGCTTCAAGAGATAATTACAATAGAAGCATATATAGTAATGGAGAAGACATGCTCTGGACATCTTCCTTAAATCATCAAAAAAAGTGTGTCTAGATTGTGGTCTCAACTAACTAAAAAAGCGTGCACAAAATGGAAGAATCTCCTGTCATTAGGTCCCTGTGTTAATTATAAGTATATAGCAAAAGAGATAATCAACAGGTAAGCTCAACACCTGTAGGCCCAGAGATCTACATGCAGAAAGGATCATAAGCCAGAAAAGAAACATGACCAATCAAGGCAGACGGCTGTGATTGGTGATCAAAATACAGTGATGAAGGCACAGGGTCATCAAAAGAGATTCTTCAATCTGCTAACACCCTACTGGAAATCAAGCTTCTTGGCACTGTTCAGTGTAGGATGACAGAGATCAAAGTTTATTCATCAAAAATACGGAGGCAAGATCATATATAAAAAGCTTAGATACCTACCAAGTCTTGGCTCGTTTTCCACTTGCTTTTGAACACCTATCAAGAACCTCACGAACACCCTGACTGGTTGTTGTAGTGGAGGCAAGGGCATCAACAGGCACATTAGAATCACCACAAGGAGTGTAATCAGCTTGACTTTGTGCAGTGGCAATAGCAGGAGCTGAAGTGTCCTTTGGACTATTCAAGAGTAAATAGAAAGATATAATTCAAATGCATATAGATACAATAACAAATAAATAAAAAAGCAGCAAAAGCTTACAACGTCTTAGTTCTTTTAACAGTAGATTTCGTAGCTCCATCCACAACTCGAGGAAGACTGTCAGCAGGTGTTGCAGTCAGTGCACCATCAGAATCAGATATCTGACATTGACTATGGGGAGTTGTACTGAGTTCAGACTGAGTTGGGGGAACCGGAGTAGATGAGGACTCAATAGTCTGCCTTGGTGCAGTTACAACTGAAGAACTCTCCACTGGATCAATATCAATGAAGTGGAATACTTTGAAGTTCAAGCCAGGACCATAGCCTTGGTCGGAGACACTAACAACAAATTCATATTGTTTATGAAGAATAGATTTGGCAACATCATGGATCTCAGTTGTGTTCATCTTTTCAGCAAGAGTCAAGTCAGCTACATCGATCCTAGTTAGTCGCTGAGCTAGGTTTCCAAATACAATTATCTGTAACTTGAACCGATTATGCTGAATAATCATAGAAACTTTAAGGTTAGAAAAAAGAACCAATATAAGAAAAATTTCAGGCAAAGGGGTCTCAGTTGATACACTAATGCAAAATAAATCAAATGGAAGAACCCAAGTCAAACAAACATAGAGAAGAGAAAGAGATATCTACTTCATGCGTGGAGTTACAGTGCCATGTTGTCTGGTACAGGCATAACCAGAGGCTTCTTGTCTGACTCCATAAGTGCAGTCTGAGCAAGAGTTATAATACCAACCTTGTTTGGTTTGGAACTGGATAACTTCACCCACAATCCTGTATTTAATTCCCTGATGGACAAAATAGACTTTATTATTACATGTAAGACAAACAAAGACTATAGAAAAAACCTTAGATGAAAACCTTAATTGTTGCAGGGTTCAAGTACAACAAATCCTCAATAGTTGCTTTCTTTGCATCTGGATAAGTGTACTCCCTCAGATTATCAACATCAGCACTAGAGATTAACTCTATTGGGCGTCCATCAACAGGAATCCTAGTATCAGAATAGTCCATAAAGTGAAGAGAAAGAACAATCCAATAGCATAGGAAAGACAGATTGAGCTACTGAACAGGAAAAATATATTTAGTGAATGCAACATTTTCCTGACTTCAAAAGTTCGGGGATACGAAGGTCAAGGTAAAATTTGGTTGCAGAACAGCTATTAATTTGCTTGATACCTAAAAAAGGAATAAAT
>AWUE01010691.1:0-20785 GCA_001974825.2 Corchorus olitorius | reverse complement strand
GATAACCCTATACTTTTCAACATAATCTAATTCAATGATATCATTAAGCACTCCATAGTAGTCAAGGTTTCCTTCTAGAGGGTTCAAATCTCGAGAACTAGCATAACTTGTTGTTGACGAAGTGACAACTACTCCAGAATTTTGCGTTCGGCCCTTGCTCTCGAATTGTTTGACCTTAAACCGATATCCATTGATGGAATATGCCTTGTATCTTTTCACAATCTCCTTTGGACCTCGAGCAAGAATTCCAACTTCTTCAGAAACTTGAAGCCCATCGTTAACCTGAAGGTAATCCATATATAAGTAACTTAGATACAACCCATTGTAAGTAACATAATAATATTCACCAAGGTAATTAACTTACCTGTTGCCGTAACCAATTAGGAAACGTCTCCGTGAATAGCTTATCAACATCACGTTGGTTAGGTCGTCGAGAACGGTTGTTGATGACCAAGCTTCCCTTGTAGTTTCTAAACTTAAAAATAAGCTTAATTAGTACTAAGATGTAAAAACATATGTTTATGCTATTGAATGTTTATACTAACCTTCTAAATGGCTCAATCGCATCATGGTGGAAAAGAACGTATCGATGTGCTTGGATCCTTGATATATGATCTAACTTGACATACTCAAACCCGCCAAATTTTTCACCATCACTTTCGAATAAATAAGGAACGCCATTATCATTTTCCGAGCAGCCAGGATTTCTTGATGGTCTATTAAATCGAGTTTCGATTCCTTCAAAATATCTAGAACAAAATGTCATGCATTCCTCTACCAAGTAACCTTCGGCAATTGAACCTTCCGGAAACCATTTGTTTAGCACGTAGGCACCCAACTTACCTAAGAACCTACGAAAACAATAGTACAAGTTAAATCTTTTCCACCATATTGAAAATAAATAACTTGTTTTTGTGGAAATTGAAGTAGTACCTTTCTATCGGATACATCCACCTAGGAGAAACCGGTCCACCAAGTTTTGCTTGTAATGGCAAGTGAATAACCAAATGCACCATTATAGTGAAAAAGCTAGGAGGAAACACCTTCTCTAGATTGCATAAAGCCAATGTGGCGCGTTCTTGAAGTTTGTCCAGCTCATCTACCTTGAGAACCTTAGCACAGAGAGCTTTGAATATGTTACAAAGCTCAATTATGATTGTAGTCACTCTCTTCGGCATTGATGACCGTAAGGCTATTGGAAGTATGTCATGCATTAAGATGTGACAATCATGTGACTTCAAATTATATAGTTTCCGGTCACTGACATTCACACATCTTGATATATTTGAGGAAAACCAGTTGGAACCTTGATGTCCTTCAAAACTTGACAGAAGATCTCCTTCTCCTTTTTAGACATGGCATATACGGCTGGAGGAAAGCTTCTCTTTCCATTCTGATCCAATTGGGGATGAAGATCAGGTCGGATTCCCATGTCAACTAAGTCAAGACCACTATTTAGATCGTCTTTTGATTTCCCATCCATGTCAAGATGGTGCCGAGGATGTTATCACAGATGTTCTTCTCAATATGCATGACATCAAGGTTGTGACGCAGTAGATTGTGTTCCCAATAAATCAAATCAAAGAAAATACTCCTCTTTTTCCACAAAGATGCCTCATTTGAGCCAACACCATCATCACCACCTCCGGTTTGAGTAGAAACGCCACCTTCTTTGATATTTCTTCTTCTTTTTGCAGCTTTCTTCTTTCTCCCCTTGCCATATGAGAATCCATAACCATTCAACATCTCCAAGATGTCGGATCCAGAGGTAATCAAAGGTGCTTCCCGTAATTCCACCGTGTTGTCAAAAGCACGCTTCTACGATCTAAAGGGATGGCCTGCCTCCAACCACCTCCGATGTCCCAAATAAGAAAACTTCTTACCATGCTTCAACCAATTGGAACATGTTTCGCCCGCACAACAGGGACAAGCAAAACGACCTTTAGTACTCCATCCGGATAAATTAGCATAAGCAGGGAAGTCATTCACGGTCCACAATAATGCAGCACGGAGGTGAAAATTCTGTTTTCGTGCTGCATCGTAAGTAAGGACTCCATCCCATAATTGCTTCAACTCTTCAATGAGAGGTTGCAAATACACATCGATGTCATCCCCCGGAGCTTTCTCCCCTGGAATTATGATAGACAAGATGAAAGAAGATTGCTTCGTACTGATCCAAGGTGCTTGATTGTAAGGAATTAAGACGACTGGCCATGTACTGTACTTACTACTCATTGTCTTAAACGGATTAAACCCATCAGATGCAAGTCCAAGGCGAACATTTCTCGGTTCCGAAGCGAAATCCGGATACCTAGAATCAAAATCCTTCCAGGCTAACGAATCTGCTGGATGCCTCAAATTTCCATCATTGGAACGCCCATCGGCATGCCACGTCATTGACTCCGAAGTCTTAGAGGACATGAAAAGCCTCTGCAGCCTTGGGATTAACGAAAAATACCGCAATACCTTTGCAGGCCTTGATTTCCCCCGCTTCGCAACAACATCCTCCCTATTCAAAGATTCACCAGAGTTGGGTTGTAACCACTGAGAACTTCCACAAACATGGCAAGACTCTTGATCTGCTCTATCACCCAAATACAACATACAATCTTGGGGACAGCTATGAATTTTCTTATACGAAAACCCCAAATCACCAATGATCTTTTTTAACTCATAAAGAGAAGTAGGAATTGCTGCAAAGTGAAATACATCTCGCAACAACTCTAAAACCAAGTCTAAAGCATTTCCCGTCATACCAGACAAGCATTTCAAGTGCAAGAGTTTTATCGAAAAGGACAACTTTGAAACTTTGGAATCCGGGTAAAGTGGCTCATTCATGCTTTCAAGTAACTTATAAAAGTTTGTAGCCTCTATAGTAGGTTCTTCGTCCCTTGTATCTTCATTTAAATCACCTACATTTGCATCACTTCCAACTTAATCAGATTCATGGCAAGATTGTCGGTCGTGCATGTTCAAAGCATCACGCAACAATCCCCTCACATCATCTCGTAAGATGTCACCTCCTAAACTTGAACAAGCCGTGGAAGAAGTGGCCGGCATACTTGAATTTCTAGTAGGCAAATCCTTACCATGGCAAACGAAATCCTTATAACCTCTTACAAAGCCACCAACAATTAAATGTTCTTGGACAATGTCTCTTTGATGCCACAAATCGTTTTTACACTTAGCACATGGGCACACTATTTCGTGACCTCTTTCTCAAAAGCAAAATCAAGGAACTGTTCTAACCCTACTTCATAAACAGGATCACACCTGTCCTTTTGCATCCAACTCTTGTCCATTGCACTTTTATTTTATCCTAACAAATTACAAAGGCAAAGTGTTCAAAGATAATGAAATGCTATACTAACATCAAAGTTTCAATAACAATCACCATTAAGTAACAAATCCTCACCAAATTTACATTTAACGAAAACATAATTCATGTGTTTCTAATTGGATAATTACATGGATGACATTAAAAAAATCATAAATCAATACATGGCTGATCGGTCGTTAGCAATCATAAAAATAATTCCCCACAAAATCCTAACTATAGTAGATAGGGCAAGTAGGGGTCGATCCCACAGAGAAGGGTGTAGACTTTATCCTAAATACAATCCATAAAATATCTCAAAACAAAACACAAAAAATAGAGGTTGAAAGAAAGCAATTAAACTGAAAACAATTATACTAGAAAACAAAGCAAAGTAAATTAAATCTAAGACTATAGCAGATAAGAAAGAAAACAATAATTAAAGCATACTTCTTCTCCAATGGTAGAAAATGGGTCCTTGATTTAAAAGATGAATTCAATATTAAATCCTTGATGATAACTGGTCTAGGAAAACCTAACATGCTATTTAGATAAGATTACCGGTTAAGACTTAAAGATTCACCAAGCAACAAAGCATTAAGATCAACTATTTAATTAGTTCTTTCACATATGCTTAACAAATAAAACCATACAACAATCAGATAAAATCCGATCACTGGCATGAGAAACTCATCGAAGCGAGGTTAGTCGTCAATGATTCGCTACCAAACAATTAGACTCGAGGGTTAACTGTACCGCCTGACTTAGCAATAGATCTCTCAAATTATCAATTTACCGGCCGCATAAACCAATAAAAATCAAGGTCATGGAATAAAACAGAGTTTAACATGCTATCTATCAAAAATAAAATACCAAATTATAAGTATAGAAATCTCACCATATCAATCGATTGAATTCACCAAAGCATTAGAAGTATAAGAATTTAGCTACTCATGGATTTGGGAAAATCCATGAGCGGCGTAAGAGTACTTACAGAACTAGAAGGGGCGAAAGTCTCCTTGACAAAATAACTAGAGTTGCCGCACCTCCCTATGGCTATAGGGGGTGGCGGCACCCTTGCCTAAAACTAGAAGAAAACTAAAACCTAGAAGAAGAGAAAATATCTATGTGTGTATGGTATCTAGGTGTGTGATTTGTGTTACAGGAGGTGCCTATTTATAGTGGAAATAACCCTAGGAATTCCAATCCTAACTTGGAAAGGAGTCTAGGACGATTTAGGGTCTAACTTGGAGTCCAAATTAGATTAAAAGTCATCCTAGAATAGAATCCAAGTTAAAATAGGATCCTGAAATTTTGCGGAATTCGTGCCGAAACTTCGACGGCATTTTTGGGCTTGAAAACGGGCGAACTGGGTCTTGGACTTCAAAAAACAGTTGTAGATCTCGGAGTTAGCTTTCCAACGAGTACTCATAGGTTTGAATCAGAGGTCTGAGCAGAAAGTTATGATTTTTTTACCAAAACTGCGCATGAATCCTAATCCTGTTAGGACTAGAATCGGGAATCTACGGGATTTGGATATTTCCTTGGATTTAGGAGTCATTAATTGGGATTTTAATTCCAATTAATATATTATATGGGCTGAGTATTTTCCCATATAAATTATCCATAAATACCAAAGCTTAAGGGTTTATCCATGGCTTGTCTTCAATTAAAGCTCCAATTCTTCAATTCTTCCTCTTGAAATAAATCTTCAAAGTCTTCAAATCTCCAAATAAGTCTTCAATGAGTCTTCAAACACGAACTTCAGATCTCCAAATCTATGCTCAAAATTGCTTTGCTCAAATCTGTGTAAAAAGTCATCAAAATAGCTCCAAAAGTAGTGAAAAATAACAATTTCTTAATTTCACATCACTTAAAGACTAAAAAACACAAATATTAATAAAATAGCATATAATTAAGCATAAATGGGTCTAAAAACATAGTAAAATAGCCATAAAAATTGGGTCTAATTTAGCTCAATCATATTTCCCCCACACTAAATCTTTGCTAGTCCCTAGCAAACTAGTGTAGAAAACTATGAATTTACTAAATTCGAACACCTAAAAACAATCATATAATCCTAAACTAATGCAAATCAAAATTCCATTTTAATTTAAACTTTTCAAAAACTTTGAATGCATACACATATTAAGGATCAACGCAATTATGAAATCAAAATAACAAAGAATCATAAGAGCATTCAATTCAAAGGATCAATAAATAGTAAGCATCTTTATTCTTAAGTAACCATAATTAAAGTAGTTCTAATCAGTTACCATTCATCACATCCTATAACTACTTCTTTCCATAAGCTTATGTCTTCATCTTTATCTCTATTACTCAAAGGAATGCATATCACATATACAAATCAAGGGTTTACGTGTGGGTTATAATAGATTTTTAAAGGGTAATTGATTTTTAGAAAATTGAGGTTACTAACCTCGAAGTGTTCATGATTTGGGGTTACTAACTCCCATTTTTGAGGATACTAGCACTCTAGAAGGACTCCTTCTTTTTATTTTTTCTTTCAGAGGGACAATATTTCTACAATTCCATGCCTCTTATCCTCTTTCCAAGGGTTACTAACTCCTTTTGTTAAAGAAAAGTGTGACAACAATGGATTAATGATTTTTTTATAAAGTATGCAGAAATACCTCTTCTCCTCTTGCATGAAAGCACTTCTTTTTGAAAAATATTTTTTTTTAACTACCCTTTTATATAAGTAGTCTCCCACACTTGTTCTTGACATATCCATAACATACTATCATAATTGTAATTTCAATAAAAATTAAACATAAGTTTTAGAAATAGGTACTCATAGAAAATACTGAACAATATGTTTTTATCACAAACTTCAATTATACCTAATTCTAAGAAATCAGATATCATGCTATAAATCAATCAATCAAATAAAACATTCTTAAAAATTCTAAGTATTAATCAATCATAATTAAATCAATCAATTAATATATGCATAATTATCAAATTTTCGAAAAAATTATGGCATATTTTAAGATTATGATGCATGTAGACTCTCTCCCCCACACTGAAAAGACACATTGTCCTCAATGTGGAAACATATAAGAAATTAATATAAACAATTAATATTATGCATGGTCATGTGATTTATTTAAATGCATGAAATAAAAACTAAAATAACAATTAATTCACATCAAAGAACAGGCAGGCAATCAAAGCAATAATCAAGACAAAATAACGCAAGGAAAATTAAAAAGATAGAGTTAAAGAAAGCTTCTCTGTTTGCAGGCATAAGCTCCATCATTGCTTCTGAAACTGGACTCCTTTTGAATTCATCTTGCAATCGTCCAAATTAAGCTCCATTTGCTCTCCTTTCGTTTCTGCATGTCAAATCATTGGGTTGCCTCCCAATAAGCGCCTTTCTTTAAGGTCTTTGGCTAGACTGCCTTAAAGAAATTATTCTTCAAGGGTGAAGGAATTATGGATATATTCCTTCAACAGATCCACAATGATTTTGAGAGTATCATTGATGGCTTTGAGAACTTCAAGTGGAATTTTATCAAGACTTGAAAATATCAACGGATATGTGGCGGCTTGGAATGGCAATGGCACGGGCATGGCCGGTGGTGGTATGGTGTATGGCTGGTCATGGCTTGGTAGTGGCGCGACACTGGCCGGTTGGGGCCTGATGTGGTGCGCGGATGGCTGGGCAAGGCGCGCGGAGGATGCAGCGCTAGCCGGGCATGGCCGGGCACTTGGCTTGGCTGTGGCCGGTCCTAGCTGGGCATGAGGCTCGGATGAGGTAGGTGGTGCCGGGCATGGCCGGGCATGAGGCTCGGATGACGCGGAAGAAGGTTGGCTCGACCGGGCAGGCGGCGCAGATGGCCTGTTGTGGTGCGCGGATGGCCGGTTGTGGTGCACGGAGGAGTCCGGGCATGGCTCGGCAGATGGCTCGGGTGGCAGGCTGTAACCGAGCATGTGTCTTGGCGCGGTTCGGGTATGGCCGGTCCTATCCGGGCCATGTGTGATGATGGCCGGGCAACAACAGGGCAATGGCCGACTGGATTAGCTCTATCATGGCCTTGAGCATCTTCCTTTGGTTCCTTGGCTTCCGTCTTCTTCTTCCCTCTGTGTGGCTGAACTCCTTGCTTGTTGGCCTCTTGTTCTTCCTTTGAGGTTGAAAATTCCGTCCTTCGGGATAATTCTTCAAACACATAGAATGCATTCTCCGGGGTTCTCTTCAATATTGGAGTGCGATTAAAAGAATCAACAAGAACTCGATCTTTGAGTCCTAATCCTCCATAGAAAATTTGGATTAGAATTCCCTTATTAAATCCATGTTGAGGGCAATCGATACACAACTTCTTAAATCTCCCCCAAAATTGGTGGAAATTCTCGTTGTAGCGTTGTCGAATGTCTTTTATCCTTTGTCTTCCTCTGGAAATCTGGGCAGATGTCATCGATGAGGATTCTTCTCGGGCTCCTTTCCTAGCAATTTTAACACTCACAACACAAACAAACTTGTTAGAGTTCAATGGCGATTGCGATGAAATTCTAGGGTGGATTATATCACCATCGAATTCCATGGTCAATGAACCATCGAATACATCGATCTTAGTATGGGAAGTTCTTACGAAGGGTCTTCCTAATAAAAGCGGACATTGATCTTTCGAATGTTCCATCTCCATAACGAAGATATCAATAGGAAAAACCAAGTGTTCAACTTGAATTAAGACATCTCTAGAACACCTTTGGGATGAACCAAAGATCCATCAGCTAACTGCAGAATCACATCAGTATTTTTCAAAGGACCAAGATTTAAAGATTGATAAAAAGAATAAGGCATAACGCTTAAAGATGTACCTAAATCTAACATAGCATTCTCTATAAGACTTCTTCCAATAGAACAAGTAATAGAAAACGTACCTGGATCCTTGCACTTAGGTGGTAAACTCTTTTGAAGCACAGCAGAGACATTAACTCCAGCAGTTACCTTATCTCGTAACTTCTTCTTGTTGGTACAAAGTTGCTTAAGTAACTTTGCATAATTTGGAATTTGTTGAATGGCATCAAGAAGTGGGATGTTGACCTTAACTTTTCGAAGTATCTCCAAAATATCTGGATCATCATCTTCTTTCTTTGACTTCTTCAATCTTGATGGAAAATGTGGCGCGGCATCAGCGGCAATTTTCTTGTCGGTGGCGGTTTTTTTGGCTTTTTCCATGGTGGTTGCACCATCTTTTTTGGGTTCAGCTTCAATCTTGATTTCTTTGTCAAGCACTTGCAATTCTTCTTTGGTGTAGCTCGGCTCTCCTTCATCTTATGCGGCATGGGTAGGAAAAGGATTTTCCAACTCTCCTTAAGGTGATTGCACTTACATTCTCCTTAGGAGGTACCTTGGGTTGCGATGGGATCCTTTGTTGACCTTGTGTCTTGAGTTGACTCATGTTACTAGCCAATTGACTAATTTGTTTCCTCATCATCTCCATAGCTTCTCTCAATTGTTGCATCTCGACAGCTTGTGAAGAATGTTGAAAAACAGGCCTTTGATAATTCATCGGCTTTCCTTGATAGTTACCTTGGTTCCCATATTGTTGACTTGGTTGCTCGGCTCTCCAATAAGGTTCAGGCTTCCTTTGATATGCTCCTTGCATTCCAAAAGCATTGACTTCTTGCGCGGTGTGTTCCAAAGAAGGGCACTTATCAGTGTAGTGTCCTTGTTTACAAATTCCACAAATCTTAGGCAGACTTGAAAAATTCTCATTGAAAAAATCAGTGAGCGCAGCGACTTGCTGATTTGTCTCTTGAAGTTGTTGCTCCAGTGAGGTGGAATGGGTAGAGACTTCATTGATTCTTCTTGTATTGCCTTCTCTTGAATAGTCTTCTCGAGATCCGAATTGTTGAGTGTTGGCAGCCATGTTCTCCACTAAAGTCCAAGCATCGGTAGGAGTTTTGTCTATGAAAGCTCCTCCACTTGCAGAATCTATGGAAGATCTGTCAAACGGTAGTAATCCTTCGTAGAAGTATTGGATCAGCAACTGTTCAATGATTTGATGATTGGAGCAGCTCGCACATAGTGTCTTGAACCGTTCCCAATATTCATGCATTGTTTCTCCATGGCATTGCTTAATTCCGCAAATCTCCTTCCTTATACTTGATGCCTTGTGAGCAGGAAAGTACTTTTCCAAGAACAACTTCTTAAGGCTCGTCCAAGATGTGATTGAACCGGTTGGTAAGAGGTACAACCAATCTTTTGCACGATCCACAAGAGTGAACGGAAAAGTTCTTAACTTGAATTGGTCTTCAGTGATACCTTGAATATTTGTTGATGTGCAGGCAATCTGGAAATCGGTTAGATGACAGTGAGGATCTTCTCCAGACAGACCGTGAAATTTGGGTAAAATCTGAATAAATCCAGATTTAATTTCAAAGTTTGCAGTCGTATCTGGGTATCGAATTGCTAAGCGTTGTGCATTGACGTTTGGTGCAGAAAGCTCTCTCAGGGTTTTAGGACCTTCGTTTGCCATGTCTTCTGACGATGTTGAAGCAGCAGATCTAGGAGAACTTGATTGAGAACTCGAATTGGATGGCTCCTCTTCTTGTTGTCAATTTTATTTCTCCTTCCTTAGTGAAAATAGTGTTCTTTCTTGTTCTGGATCAAATTCAAACTCTTTTGTACCACTACTTCTTGTCTTTGGCATGCAGCTTCCTAGAAAAACTCAAAAGAAAATTTTTAGTAGTAAAAGTTCCTAAACAAAATTAAAATTAAAGACAGAAATAAAAGAAAATATTTTTTTTCTTTTCTAAAAACGCAGGAACAAGAATTTTTTTTTTAAAACGCAAAACAAAAATTTTTATGACGCAAAAACACAAAACATATATATATATATTTTTAGAAAAAACGCAGACTCAAAATTGAAAACGGAAATTTTTTTTTTTTAGATTAAAAACGCAGACACAGAGAAAATTCCCAGGATTCGTCTTCAGATGAGTCTATTTTCCTTCCCCTGGCAAAAACCAGAAAAAGTTCCCTTCCCCGGCAACGGCGCCAAAATTTATGATCGGTCGTCAGCAATCATAAAAATAATTCCCCACAAAATCCTAACTATAGTAGATAGGGCAAGTAGGGGTCGATCCCACAGAGAAGGGTGTAGACTTTATCCTAAGATACAATCCTTAAAATATCTCAAAACAAAACAAAGAAAACAGAGGTTGAAAGAAAGCAATTAAACAGAAAACAATTATACTAGAAAACAAAGCAAAGTAAATTAAACCTAAGACTATAGCAGATAAGAAAGAAAACAATAATTAAAACATACTTCTTCTCCAATGGTAGAAAACAATCAAATTGAATATGGGTCCTTGATTTAAAAGATGAATTCAATATTAAATCCTTGATGATAACTGGTCTAGGAAAACCTAACATGCTATTTAGATAAGATTACCGGTTAAGGCTTAAATTACCCTTATTGCTAACTTAACAAATCAATTACCGGTTAAGGCTTAAAGATTCACCAAGCAACAAAGCATTAAGATCAACTATTTAATTAGTTCTTTCACACATGCTTAACAAATAAAATCATACAACAATCAGATAAAATCCGATCACTGGCATGAGAAACTCATCGAAGCGAGGTTAGTCGTCAACGATTCGCTACCAAACAATCAGACTCGAGGGTCAACTGTACCACCTGACTTAGCAATAGATTTCTCAAATTATCAATTTATCGGCCGCATAAACCAATAAAAATCAAGGTCATGGAATAAAACAGAGTTTGACATGCTATCTATCAAAAATAAAATACCAAATTATAAGTATAGAAATCTCACCATATCAATCGATTGAATTCACCAAAGGATTAGAAGTATAAGAATTTAGCTACTCATGGATTTGGGAAAATCCATGAGCGGCATAAGAGTACTTACAGAACTAGAAGGGGCGAAAATATCCTTGACAAAATAACTAGAGTTGCCGCACCTCCCTATGGCTATAGGGGGTGGCGGCACCCTTGCCTAAAACTAGAAGAAAACTAAAAACTAGAGGAAGAGAAAATATCTATGTGTGTGTGGTATCTAGCTGTGTGATTTGTGTTACAGGAGGTGCCTATTTATAGTGGAAATAACCCTAGGAATTCCAATCCTAACTTGGAAAGGAGTCTAGGACGGTTTAGGGTCTAACTTGGAGTCTAAGTTAGATTAAAAGTCATCCTAGAGTAGAATCCAAGTTAAAATAGGATCCTGAAATTTTGCTAAATTCGTGCAAGAACTTCGACGGCATTTTTGGGCATGAAAACGGCAGAACTGGGTCTTTTACTTCAAAGGAAAGTTGTAGATCTCGTAGTTAGCTTTCTAACGAGTACTCATGGACTTCAATCGGAGGTCTGAGTAGAAAGTTATGATTTTTCTACCAAAACTGCGACTGAATCCTAATCCTGTTAGGACTAGAATCGGGAATCTACGGGATTTGGATATTTCCTTGGATTTAGGAGTCATTAATTGGGATTTTAATTCCAATTAATATCTTATATGGGCTGAGTATTTTCCCATATAAATTATCCATAAATACCAAAGCTTAAGGGTTTATCCATGGCTTGTCTTCAATTAAAGCTCCAATTCTTCAATTCTTCCTCTTGAAATAAATCTTCAAAGTCTTCAAATCTCCAAATAAGTCTTCAATGAGTCTTCAAACACGAACTTCGAATCTCCAAATCTATGCTCAAAATTGCTTTGCTCAAATCTGTGTAAAAAGTCATCAAAATAGCTCCAAAAGTAGTGAAAAATAACAATTTCTTTATTTCACATCACTTAAAGACTAAAAACACAAATATTAATAAAATAGCATATAATTAAGCATAAATGGGTCTAAAAACATAGTAAAATAGCCATAAAAATAGGGTCTAATTTAGCTCAATCAATGGCATTGAAAGCTAATGCATAAAGCTAAACAACATCATCAAACAAACTTGGATAAATAGGAAATAATTATATTCTACAACAACCTAAAACATTACTATATGACATAACAACACAAATATTCATGGTCTCTCTAAATTTCTAAGTTCATGGTCATATCATTAGTTTCTCTAAAATTCTAAATTCTAACAAGCTAGACATAAAGCAAACACCAAAATTCCATGAAAGTCAACAAAAATCAAACAACTAAAGGAAAAAGACAAACCTGAATGGTATGAAGAATGAAATTGGAGCTTTGTCTTCTCTTTTCTTCTCCACAACTAGATTAGACTATGAAGAATGAAGAAAACCCATTAGATTGGATGGAAAAAGAGTCAATAATATGGGGTTTAGGCATGATTAAGCAAGAGGTAGCCCAAATGGTCGGGTTTCCCTTTTTTTTTCCAGAGAATCGGATCATTTTTGGCCGGAATTTGTAGAATGAAGAAGGTTGTTCTCGACTTAGCTAAAAGCTGTCTGAACAAGCCAAAACGACGTCGTTTTGGCGAAATAAATTTTGAAAATCGCGGCGTCTTAAAAAACAAATGCCGCTAAATATAATAAATTGTTTTATTATATAAATATATATTTTATATTCATATAAAAACTGACAAAATATTGGTATTTTTTGTCTACGAAAAAAAATTATATATGGCGGCATTTACAGCAAAAAACGCCACTACTTAGTGGCGTTTACCAAACAAACGCCGCCATATATATTATAGGCGAGGGAACTTTTCCCTCCAAAACAAATAAAAAAAAGTTTTCTCACTCCATATATTACAATTGCGGCGTTTCCTTTCCTAGATGCCGCTAGTTAGTGGCGTCTGGTGAGAAAACGCCGCTAACTAGCGGTGTCTGGTGAGAAAACGCCGCTATATATTATAGGCGTCGAGTTGGAAAATTTCTTTGTTTTAGGGGGAGAGAATTTTTCTCTCCAAAAAAAGGGAAAAAAAACTCTCCCTCCATATATTAAAATAGCGGCGTTTCCTTTTCTAGATGCCACTAATTAGTGGCGTCTGGTGTCAAAACGTCGCTATATATTATAGTTGTAAAAGTTGGAAGCTTTCTTTGTTTTAGTGGGGAGGGAATTTTTCCCTCCAAAAAAGGAGAAAAAAAAATCTTTCCATCCATATATTAATATGGCGGCATCTTTCTATCAAAACGCCACTAAATGGCGGCGTCTTCATTTCAGACGCCGCTATAGTGAATTTCAGAAAATCATATAGCGGCGTTTTGCTGAACGCCGCTAAATAAACGCCTCTATATCAGCGTTTTTTAGTAGTGTATTCAAGTTGCTCATATTCGCCCTAGAGAGCGGTGCTATGCCTCAATCAAAGGTGAGGTTTTTTGGCATTAGAGATATAACCAACTGGAATGAATGGGTGGCTGATATCTTGGGGAATGATGTGTAAAGAAACAAACTGACATCGGCTGGTATTTATTATGCTATGAGGGCTAACAACTAAGCTTCTTCATATTGGTGTGAAATCAGATCAAGAGTGGTTGGGCATACTCTCTAGGTGGAGTAGCTACTCCCATACTATGATAATTGCTTGGGCAGAGTTCACATTCACGCTAGAGGCTGTGAGTGTTTTGTTGCATCTCCCCATGCTCCACAACTCAGGTGAAAATCTGGAAACCCCTTTTGAGAAAAAGACTCTTTAGGGCACACCTGACGACACTCCCGAGAGCGACAAGCGTGACGAGCATTAGTTTCATTCTATACTATTGAGATCTGTCCGACATAATGGTAAGCCTCATTCATTTAAAAGCTAGGTTGAACAATGCCGTGATGGTGAGGACCTTGACCTTCAAAGACACCAGCTCACCTGCTTCTTGTTGACATGGCTAGATATGTCTTTCCTGGTAATTTGAAAAAAGGTATTTCCCCAGCACTTATCCCTTTGGCCATACGTCTTAGTAGGGTTGTCCAGCTTCATCTTGGGCCACTCTATTTAGGCTTTTTATAAGCACGTTTGGATTTGTTGCATGAAAAAATGAAAGCCTCCATGGGAGTATATGAAGTTATGACTTACTTAGATATCACGTTTGTTCAAATGTGTTTGTGGGAGAGATTCCCTTTGGCTGAACCTACTTGTAAACAGTGTCCTCAGAATT
This sequence comes from Corchorus olitorius, assembly GCA_001974825.2. Classification (NCBI taxonomy): domain Eukaryota; kingdom Viridiplantae; phylum Streptophyta; class Magnoliopsida; order Malvales; family Malvaceae; genus Corchorus; species Corchorus olitorius. The sequence continues at coordinate 6,417 of AWUE01010691.1, read as the reverse complement.
CTTCAGATAGCCGCTTCAAGGCTTGGGCATGGTACAATTGCAAGCGTAAAACTCTGCTCTTCTCCTTTATAGATAAAGAGGATAAATTTGAGCCTAGGCCTTATGAGCGCCTACTGGGTGGTTATGAAGATGCCTCTAAATATCCTATAGCAAATGACATTCCTTATGCGGACATGCGTTCTTGGGCTTTCACACGTGAGCTGCCCGCTGTTGTCGAAGTTGACAAGTTTGCAAAGGAAATCTCCTTGATTACAAAGTCATATGTAGCTTTTCAGGGTGGCTTTACAGTTCGGATTCGATCAGCTGGTACCTTATAAATATGTGGCTAATCACGGGATTCTGCTATGTCTGTCTTCCTTTGGCGTATCACACATGGAGGGCATCTTTCATCATTTGCCTTCTTCCAAAAGGAAAGCCGTTCACTCCAGTAAGTGGAAGATCTTTTATAGTGAGTGCTTCAACTCATGGAATGAGTATTCAAAGTATGATCTGCTGCTGCAAGAGGACTGGGTTGCTGAAGAAATCTCTACTAATGACACTTCTCTCAGAAAAATTCAATCTCCGACCATCCAAAAGAAATCCCAAAAGAAACAACAAAAGAAGCAATGGGTTAGTGCCTTATATGTGTATATATATATGTATATATATATATATATATGCGCATATATTTATATTATTATACATTTTTTTATTAACGCACATATTATATATATGTGTATATTTTAGGCACCCGCACGTGATGATGTCAATACTCGTGGTAATACTTCTGCTCACAGTGCTGCTTTGTCTCGAAATAGTGCCCCCTCTCATGATGATGATGTACTCCACATAGAGACTGAAGACATACTCCCATCCACAGGTGTGGTTTCGTCTCCACATGAGATTGTGGATGTTAGTCGTGACATTATAGATGTAGAGAATGATAATGCCCCTACTAATGAGGAAAGTAGAGAACCCGAAAGTAGTAGTGATGATGAGGATAGCAGCAGTGATGGTGATGATGAGTAAAATTGTAGTGATGAAGACCATGGTAGCCTCCGCGGTAGAGTTAGTGGTGAAGAAGAGAGTGAGGCTGGTAGTGGTGAGGAAGAGAGTGACGCTGAGAGTGACTCCTCTGACAACAATCAGTCTTGTTGTCAGGTTGGCGCCTTCTTTTTTTTTTTTTTAAATACATCTTTCACTCCCTGCTGGTAAATTACTGCTCTCCTGATTTTCCCTCCTTTTTTTAGGGTGATGATGAGCTTAACACCGAACCTGAAGTCCGTGCTCCTACTTCTAGGCGGAGTGATGTGCTCACTACTCTTTTGTCCCTAGTAGCAGAATTTGACAATCGTGTTGCGACTCCTGCTACTACGCGTACATCCCTTGTTGCTTCAGTTATCGAGGAGGGTTCTGCCGAAGAATCTGGATTTCATGGTCTTCCTGTGAAGCCCATGTATATGGCTCCTTTGAAGGAAGCAGAAATCAAGGGAGGAAAATTTTGGGAGTTGACTTTCCTGGAATCTGAAACTGTAATTGCAGGCCTTTTGGATCAGCTCGGTGAGTTGATATTGAAAGCCAAAACACCTAATAACCTTTCTTTGAGTGAATTAGAAGCAATGTGCAAGACCTACGATGATTGTGTCAGAATCAAATTCGACCTTGATTTCATGGGGAGTACTCGGGCTCGGCTCCAAAATGTCATTGTGGGTTTGATGTTTGATCTAGAGGCTGAGTTAGCAAAAGCAGATAAAGAGTTGGCAGAAATTGATGCAATGGAGATAGAGTTGAAAGCGTCATTGAGTAAGCTGGAGAGACAGAGAAACAATGTTTCGGCTAAGCAGCAACATTTCGCATCCATCCGTGATTCCCTGAATGCTTTCCACTAGGGATACAACTTCATCCCATAGTCATCATTATGGATATTTGTTGCTCCCTTTTTTTTAATGAACATTCTACATTTTCAGTGCTTAAGCTGAATAGAACATTCTATATTTGCTTATGTCACAAACATTTATTTTTCGCCAATGAACATTCTATTTTTTCAGTACTATGGTGAATAGAATTTTGTTAAACTTTATTATTTGTATTGGAGGCACTCCTTGAATTGATTTTTTTTTTCAAGTTTGCTCTCACATAAAGGTTTTTTTTTTATTTGCTACCCCCAGTGTGTCAACCACGCTTAATGGGTGACATCACCTCACTTAGGGTGCGCGTAGCAGGTCCGCATCTGGGGAGTCTCCCTTGGCATGTTCATCAGAGCGTGCAACTGGGAGTCTCTCGAAAAGATTTTTTCTTTAAGGGCGTGGCTACGCACTCTGCATGATATTGAGAGTTGGGCGTCAATACACACGCCTCACTTGCACACAGAAGGTGCATTCTGGCGAAAGAGGCACTCATACGTGTGCATCACTCTCCACTCCAAGAAGCTGACTCTTCTTTGAAATTTAAAGGGCTACAAAGGCCAATGATGCATCATTTGTGCAATATCAACATAAATAAAGTATAAAATCATACTTTCACGACCATTCCCTCTCAATTGTAAAAAAGACACGTGAATGGATGGAACATCTGGATAGTACTTCATTGAAATTGAAATTGAAATATTGCATCAGAATATATCACAATGGATCATGAGATGGGGGGAAAATAGGTTTAAGCATAAATAGGATAACACTGAGCATGGTATAGACAATGTAAGGAGAACTAATATGACATTTCGAAATAGAATAAAAGGATAGTTGATGTAGTAAGGGTTGATGGAAGCTCATACATGTTATTTCTTGACGTAATGAAAGTTGATGGGAGTAGTAAGAGCATTGTTGTTTCTGGGTTGAACAATGTGCAGTAACCACTGTTGTGCACTTCTTGAACTATATAAGGGCCTTCCCACTTCTCACTGAATTTATGCGGTGGAGGAGCACCTCTCATTACGTGCTCGGCAGCGTTGAGTACTTGGTCACCCGGGTCAAAGTTTCTCTTACGCAGTATCTTGTCATATGCCCTGCTTATGCGTCGCTGGTATACCAAGAAGTTCTTCTTAGCCTTATCTCTCCTTTCATCTAGTGCTTCCAACTCCACTCATCTCATCTCATCATGGGTAAGCCCGGCATCAATAACAAGCCTGACATAAGGTACAAGCAACTCAGATGGCACAACAGCTTCAGTTCCATAAACTAATGAAAATGAAGTAGCGTTGGTAGGACTCCTCTTGGAAGTTCGATATGCTCATAATCCTACTAGTAATGGATTAGGCCATGACTTAAGATCATCATGAACCAACTTACTTAACACCCTTAACAACATCTTGTTGGTAGCCTTTGCTTGCCCATTGCCCTATGGATAGTAGCGAGTGGATTTCACATGATCAACATCGTACAAGGCCAACAACTTTCTCACATCTTTATTCACAAAGGGGGTGCCATTATCAGAAATGATGCATCTGGGTATCCCAAACCTACACACCACATTCTCCTTAATGAAGTTGGCCACTGCTGGTCTTGTTGCTTTCTTCAAAGACACTCCTTCTACCCACTTGGTAAAACAGTTCGTTGCAACGAGAACCCATATGTGTCCTTTAGCTAGTGGATTGATAGGGCCAATCAAATCAAATGCCCAAGTATGGAAAGGCCACGGAGTGGTCACACTATGCAGTTTCACTACTGGAGCATGTATGGCGTTCCCATGAACTTGACATAGGTGACATCTCCTCACAGGGCTTGTGGCATCCATCTCCATTGTGGATGGCCAAGGTCGAGGAGCTTCTTGTATAACTAACACCCCCATGCGTTTCTTCCAGTAAGGGTGTGCTGTCAGCTGGTGAGACACACTTCAGGGGAGTCCCAGCAAATGACGTCCTGAACAACTCATTCCCCTTCATGAAGAACCTCTTCACCTTTCTCTTCAAGTTCCATGCATCCTGATGATTAGTAGGTAAAGCTCCATTTCGTAAGTACTCTATGTACAGTCTACACCAATCTCCAACACTACCCACAAAGTGACAATCATTAACATCTGGGGGCTCTGAACACCGAAGGCAGGCATATTATGCATCTGCGCAATTACTACTCATAGTCAGCCAATAGTAGCCAGCTCTCTGCATTCTACGATATAATGGAGGCCCTTCCATGCCACACCACTACTTATGTGATGCGTGTAGTCTTTCTTTTGCTTCCTCAGGTGAGATACACCTAGCTAATATCCCATTAGGCCCTCTATAGTATAGCGCCTCTTGTATCATGGTGTCACTTTTGAGGAAACGGAGATTGCTAGACTGACGCTCTTTCAGCTGCTCAATAATGGGAGTACACCAATCTGTTTCCTTTGACACTTCCCCTAAGTAATACTCTATCATTCCAGCCAGTGGGCCAGGCACCGACCATCTTAAGATTTAGAAAGATTAAAGCATTAAGAACAAGTAATTTTATGCAAGCACAAAAGCAATAAGAATATCACATACAATTTACTTTTGATTCATAAATCCCTTGAAAAGAATTAGAATAAACTAACTCAATTTCAATTGCTATCAATAATCAACCTAGTAGACTTCTATCTAGAATTGATTTAGCATATGTAAAACCAAATTTATCAAGAAAGTATCAATCCAATCCATCAAAACAAGCAAACATGAATTAAAGCAAAGATTTAAGAAATACCCAATTAAGATTTCATTGATAAGTGCAAAATCTCCCATTGCGAGAGAAAAAGTCTCAGGTTGGGTAAGGGGTTGAGTCGGACTCTTTTGAGGTTGAAGCAAAAGAAGCAGCAGGATAACCAGGAACGGGGAGCTTTCCCACGTCATCTTCTTCTCTAGCGAAAGAGTTAACCGCGAGCAGGATACCGTCCTCACATAGCTGGCACACTGGATTCAATTGAATTCCTTTCCGGCAAAGGACTGAATTTGTATTCAAACAATTAAAAAAGAGGAGCCAGATAAAGAATCTCACCTGAGGGATAGGCATGGGAAATGGTTAGGTTAGGTGGCTTCACTCGCTATGTCGGTTTCTCTTCCATAATGATGGCTGAATTATGGTGGATTTATCATGTTTTGTTACTATGTTGGAATAAAGGTTTCAAAGAAAGTTCAAGAGAGGGCGCTTCTGAGCTTAATAAATATCCCGCACAGCTGATTCCCTTGGATGAGACCTTTAGATAGGATTCCCGTCAGCTCCGAATGTAGCCTTGGAAAGTCTTTAACTATTGCTTCCGGAAATGCCGAGATTGAGCTGATCGATAGACCAGCCCTACTAAACATCTCCGGTTAACTCACCATCAGTCCACCGGGACCAACCCCATAAAAAGAAATAAAGTGGACTTGGCTTTATCTTTATGGCTTAACCAACGATGGAAATTCCTATAACAATATCATATATGATATTATATTGATTCTCAACAAAAGATGAAGGCTAATGATTTAATTCTCTAAGCCTGAGAATCGATCGGATGAAAACACTGAAACTCCAGTTTATGAGGACGCGCATAAAACTAACAAGCCATCTGATAAGTAGAATCCGAAAGATCTGAAAGAGATGAACTGTACGATAGGGGACGGCAGAAGGGGTGGTAGGCCGAAGCTTTGAAGGGAGTCGGCTGAGCTTTAATAGTAAGGCGAGGAGAGTTCAGTTCGGTAGAACGTGGGTCTCCAAAACCCGATGTCGTAGGTTCAAATCCTACCAACTACTCACTCATGAATTGAGCGAGCATCAAAAGAAGAAGAGAAAAGATAAAGAAAACTTAGCTATGGAGGAGGAGAGAGAGAGAGAGAGGGCGACGGCTCCCCTTCAAGAAAACTGTAGTTCTTCAAAATATTATACACAATAATTCTACATAATAAAAACCTAGACCTAAGGTGGCTATTTATAGTGGAAAATAACCCCTATAGACTCCTACTATAACTATGATAGGACTCAAGAAAATTCTTGAATCGCACAGTAAATTCGACAGCAATTTCAGGCTTGAAGATTGCAAAAATTGGCTTTGTGTTTCAAAGCAAAGTTGTAGATCTCGGAGTTAGCTTTTCAACGCCTACTCACAGGCCTTATTTGGAGGTTTGAACAAAAAGTTATGCCTTTTTTACCGAGACTGCGCTGAATCCTAATCCAACTAGGACTAGTATGCGGGAATATGCGGGAATTGGATATTTCCTTGGGCTTGTGCAACACAAATTGGGATTTTAACTCCAATTGTGGGCTTATATGGGCTGAGTATTATCCCATATAAAATAGCCAAAATTCCAAGGCTTCAAGGTCTTCAAAGTCTTCTCCATAGCTTTATCTTCACTCCTTCGCGATTTAAGCTTAATCCTCAATTCTTGCTTCTTGAAATAATTCTTCACTGGTCTTTAATCTTCAAATTATCTTCAATAGATCATCAATCACGAACTTCGAATCTCCAAATCTTTACTCTAAATTGCTAAGTCCATATTTGTGCAAAAAGTCA
>AWUE01010684.1:0-16820 GCA_001974825.2 Corchorus olitorius | reverse complement strand
AGGCTGCGATTTCTTCCAAGGAGCATACCATGATGATTCCTTTGAGCTATGTAGATCATCATGGTAAAAATTTTCATCATATTCTAACATCGGAGTAAAAACTTATGCTCGGTTTTCAGTCAAGGACATTTTCGAGAGTGAAACCAAATTCACCATGATAGAGAGCTCAAATTAACTTGGGATTTTTTCCATGATCTTATGGAGATATTCTAAGCCTACTGGTGAAATTTTAGTTAAATCCGAGATCGTTTGCAACTTTTGCATTCTTTTCAATTAAGGACATATGGCTTTCTCACCCCGGTTTAAGCCATTTTCTTAATTAATTATTATTTTATGATTTAAAGAGCTAAATATGGCCAAGTATGAGTAATTTCGTGGCTTTGATGATCAGAGTTCAATTCATGATGTCAATTGGCCACTACTTAGCCAAATTAGCTAAATTCAGCACAAAAGAAGCAACAAAAGCCTGCTGCATTGTGATAGGCAGAAGGAAGAATTGTCATCAACTACCCAGAAGGTAGATTTTCGTCCCCTATACTAGCAAAGTGGAGCCCTTATGCATGTCCAATCCTCTCTCAAACAGTTCGATGCAATCAGAAGAAGAAGGAAGCTTCACTGCACTTTCCTGAAAGTTGTCATCTACATAGGAGGAGGATTCTGCCTTTCTCAGCAAGGCAATCACATTAAATGCTCAAGCCCAAACCGTCCCCTAGATAAAGGGAGGCCATTCTCAGGTTTCAGCAGATTCCGCATCTCAGACATTTCTTCCGAGAAATCAAAAACCAGCTCCTGCAGCTACAAACTTGCTCCGCGCAAAAAACCAAGCTCCGTGCTTATTTTCTCTCTGGCTCTGCGCCATTTTCACCCTGTTCATCACGAGTTCTTCACTCGTTCTTCATATTTTCCTTGTTTAGATCTCGTCTCCGGACAAACAAACACTCTTTTAGTGTTTTTCTCTTGTTTCAATCTTGTCTCCGGACATACAAACACTGTACACGTGTTCTTCATTCAGAAATAACAGATCAGTTTGTTATTTTCTTTTCAATTTCAATCACAATCAAAGCAGATCTCTCAGATCTGATCCGAGAAAGAGGAAGGCCCAGTTTTTGAGAAGCAGTTCGTGTGGATCCATTGATTTAGATGCTCCGGTGTGACTTTGATCCAGTCCCCACAATCGTTCTGATCTTTTAATCTGCTGCTCCGCGCACCAGATCTTGTTTTTACAACCTCTTTGTCAATTTCAGCAAATTGACTGGCATGCCCTTACGCTGTCATAAAGAATTCTCCGCGAAAACTCTAGCAAGAGATTTTTGGCGCAACATATATGAAATTCAACGCATACATAAAACACAAACCTAAAATCAATCCTTTCTTTGAAAAGAATTAAAAATAAAAAAGTTAGAGAAAAAAATAAAATCAAGTAAAAAAATAGTAGTTGATATCAACAGTAGGAATAAAAAATGTGTAAAAATCTATCATGAGGACTACCTCATACGAATATATTCCAAAAGTTTTTAAAACCGGTTTAGCAGGTTAAACCTTTTAGTATCCGACGATCAGGAAAATAGATGTTGCATCCAATGATCAGAATTGAATTGGTGCATCACATTGAAAAGTGGGTGCATCACAACGGGAGCGCCGAAGTCTACACCGAGAAGATAAGAGTCGAAGGTTTCTTTCCTCCTTTTCAATTAATAAAATCATTTTCCTTTTCTTTTATAAGGAAAAAAAAACTGGTAAAAGTATATAAATATTGATTTTATTTATAATCAATAAAAATATTTGTAAAAAGTATAATATTTTAATATTATATTAAAATATTGATGATGTCATGATGATGTTATCATTTATTGAACCGACAGGTTAAACTGGGTAACCTACGACCCGGGGACCTCAACAAGTCATCTCCTGGACCGGGTTTAAAGACATTGCCTGGATATCATGGAATTCCAAGTCAGTGGATTTTCAACAAGTTAAGGCAACAACAATGGCTCTAGCCCACCTTTGATTGACGTGGAAATTCTACGTCATCAAACAATCTCGAGTTAACAGACCCGTTAGTTATGTGCACGCACGTTATTAAATTTTGTTACGGCATGGGGCAAAGTGTCCTTATTTCAGACTTCAAGGGGCAAAAATGGACAAAAAAAATTAGGAGGCAAAGTGTCCTTTTTATGATACTTCAAAGGAATTTTGGACATTAAGCCAAAAGAAAACTTTCTTTTCCATTCATGTAAACGGGAGATTAAGAATTAGGTTAGAACGGTTATTACTTCGGAGTTCGAACAAGGAATAGAGATATTTTGAGGCAATTGTTCCCTTGCATGCGTATTTCCTAGTAATTGAACCTACATAAAAGACGAGAAATCAATCAAACAAATTTGAAAAGAATACTACTTACCCTTAAAAAAGGAAAAGAATACCGTATATTTTTTTCCTGATGCCTTAATTTGCTTTAGACGAACCCAAGTTCTAGGCTCTCTGATTGGTTGAGAAAGGCTGAATTAAAGTAGTGTTTCAAAGTCGGAAATATGCAATCAGCTAAACTACGCCCTTAACATATGGATGAGTAGTCATCATAGAATAGAACCTCTGTAAAGCCAAGCCTCTGCATGAACACAACCTGTCGAATTACAAGAATCAATCAGTATGATATGCTCTTCTTTCACCCAATTCCAGAAAAAAGTTCATTCTTCTCTCTCTCGTCTACCATTGCTTTAATGTAGATTTTTTTCTTTCCCTTCAGGCTGTTAGGGATCGAAACGAAACTAAAAATCCAATATTCTGGCAAATACGCGATGACTGCTTTAATTTAAAATATTAAATTTCTTTAATTTTGTTCCCATATTTTGAGGCGCATTTAATCATTAGCCACTCATCAACTACCAACTCCCACCTCCTCCTCTTTCTTCATCTCTTAGTTAATTATGATTGACTAGAAAAAGCTGGTGTTCGATCAACTCCTATCACGTAAAAGTTGCAGTCAATGAAGATTTGAAGAATACCGATCTCTATCAGCTCTTTCCGATCTGGTTGGGACTTTTACTTTTGATATAAGAACTAAGTTACCGTTAGCGCATAATCCATATGTACACAAATATTCTACTTTTGATGTAAGTAAAAAAAAAAATTTAGAAAAATAAGTAAAATTTTATTGTACATATATAGCATAATTTATTATGTTTAATTAACGTCTACTGATAATTGTTTGCAAGGCAACCAAGAAAAAAGTATATACTATAAATCAATAATGTTTGAGTAATGCATGATCTCGCAAAGCTAGGTGGTGACGTACAACTACAATATTCATGACATTGAAATTTTTATAAACTCCTAAACTAATATATAGTATATATATTACTACTATAATATTAATACATATTGTTATATACATTTTAAATTTGATTCTGTAAAAGAAATCATAAATTTATCCCACATATATATGAAAGCCATCACTTGTACTTCCTCTTAAGTCTTAATTACAAACAGGCCACCCCAAATATTATACCGTCAATATATATATATATATCCCCACACGTCTCTCAAGTAAGTAGTAACACAATCTCTTTCTCTGTTTTGATTATGGGTCGGCTGGAGTCTAACTTGCCCGAGACTTGCCAATTCAATCCTTTAGACCCCGAAGAATTTCGAAAACAAGCCCATGAAATGGTAGATTTCATTGCCGATTATTACCAAAAAGTTGAAACCTACCCAGTTTTAAGCCAGGTGCAGCCTGGCTATCTACGCAACACCCTCCCAGAAAAGGCACCCTATCTCCCAGAATCCCTCGAAACAATCCTTAAAGATGTGCAAAACCAAATAATCCCCGGCATGACCCATTGGCTAAGTCCTAACTTCTTCGCATTTTTTCCTTGTACCGTTAGCACTGCTGCTTTTCTTGGAGAAATGCTTTGCACTTGCTTTAACTCCGTAGGGTTCAACTGGCTTGCTTCTCCAGCTTCAACCGAGCTGGAAATGACTGTCTTGGATTGGCTTGCCAACATGTTGAAGCTACCCAAGTCTTTTATGTTTCAGGGAACTGGCGGTGGCGTTATTCAAAACACCACCAGCGAAGCTATGCTTGTTACTCTCATTGCCGCCAGGGACAAAGCTCTCGCCGCCGTCGGCTTCCACAACATGCACAAGCTTGTTGTCTATGCTTCCGACCAAACTCATTCCACATTCGCCAAAGTAAGTAAGTTGGCCGGCATTTGTCCACGAAACATAAGGTTGATTCCCACGACGCTCGACTCCGGTTTCTCCCTATCCCCTCTTAAGCTCCGAACGGCCGTCGAAGCTGACGTTGCATCCGGGTTGCTCCCACTTTACCTCTGCTTGAACTTGGGGACGACTTCAACCACAGCCGTTGATTCGATAGGACCGCTTGCTGACGTGGCGAAAGAGCATGGCCTCTGGGTACACGTGGATGCCGCCTATGCGGGTAGTGCATGTATATGTCCGGAGTTCAGGCACCACCTCGATGGGTTAGAGCGAGTCGACTCACTGAGTTTAAGTCCCCATAAATGGCTACTCAGCTTCTTGGATTGTTGCTGCTTGTGGCTCCAAAACCCCAGCTTGGTAGTCAAAGCGCTAAGCACCAACCCGGAGTACTTGAGAAACAAACAAAGCGAATCGGATTCGGTGGTGGATTTCAAGGATTGGCAAGTGGGTACGGGTCGGAGGTTCAAGTCGTTACGGTTATGGCTCATTTTCCGAAGCTACGGCATCGCCAACCTACAAAGTCATATCCGGTCCGATATACGCATGGCGAAGATGTTCGAGGGGTTCGTAAAATCAGACCCAAGGTTCGAAATCTTGGTGCCGAGGGAGTTCGGGCTGGTCTGTTTTCGGTTAAAACCGGATGAGGATATCGGGTCGGATTATACCGAGATGTTGAACCGGAAGTTGCTTGAGTGGGTCAACTCAACAGGTCGGGTTTATATGACCCACACCAAAGTCGGCGGTGTATACATATTGAGGTTCGCTGTGGGGGCTACGCTGACAGAGGAACGCCACGTTGTTGCTGCGTGGAAGTTGATCAAAGAAGGTGCTGATGCATTGTTGACGTGCTTTGACCTTTGAGAAGAATTTCATTTTATCTATTCTATCTAGATTATAATTTTAATTATTATATTATTACTATTGTCTTATTCGATATATGTAAGGTTTTCTTTTTTCCTTTGTTTTGAAATAAAATTCTTATATCAACTTGGATTTATGATTTTTTTGGCGAGAGTTATTATTTGGTACATTATGGGTAGAGTTTTTGAAATAAAATTCCTATATCAATTTGGATTTATGATTTTTTTGGCGAGAGTTATTATTTGGTACATTATGGATAGAGTTTTTGGACTTTATAACTGGATCAAAATGTTGACACATACTCATTTCATTTTTTTGCTATATACTTATTTTATAATTAATTAATTGTTTATAATATTCAAATATATTCCCTAAAAAAATACATGTTAACTTTTTAACTTTACACGTGGAATATGCTAATATGGATAAGATAAGTTTCTTTCAACATTGGTAACATACCACCCTCATTAAACACAAAGTATGAAGGTAGATAGTTTTTTTTTCTTTCTTTTTTTAAAGTATCATGGGTAGAGAGTTTTTGGCATCAAAGAAAGAACATGGGTAGAGAGCTTATATAGCTTACAATTTACATTTCGGTCTAGATTGGTATTGATTTTTTATCAAAATAAATAGGTGTAGGCAAAGTTTCTTCATATCTAGAATTCGACATGATTCTATTTCATAAAAATAATAGAAATTTGATGTGATTACTAAATGTATTAGAGGATTGTACCAAATATATATTTACTTTCTAATTTTATTTAAGATTTTTTTTTTTTGCTACATAATTTTATTTAAGATTTCTTGTTTATAAGTAGTGTCATTTACAAAGTAGATATCATAAAATCGTGATTGGAAATTATACTGATATCCTCCTACCTGATATCCTCCTACTCCTAAAGTAAATTATGTCTTATTTGTTTGTTTCATGATGTGAAAGTATGCAAATAACCTCATACAAACCATTGGTGGTTGATGGTTGGGACTTTTGGAGCATTTGACTACGGATTTGGATTTGAATTTTTTATAATTTTATCCCATGAACTATCTTCATTCCATAATGTCAAAAAAAAAAAAACAACTATCTTCATTCCATAACTTTTAGCAATCTTAGAGAATAGGAATTATCAACAATTGGCTCCCCTTTCAAAGCGTTTGCCGCTATTGGAAACCTTTAAACACCCAAAAGATATTGTAACTGTTACTCCAAAAATTTATTTTGCAAAAAGGTCTTCTAGGTTGAAATTTATTTTTTTATAAAAAAATAAATTTGAGACGTGTCAGTTATTTTTTATAAAAAATAATAAAAAAAGTTTTGTAAAAATTATAAAATACTATTTAAATCATTAAACCTACTCGATAATTTTATAAAATAAAACAAGAACTTGATGATGAACATATTAAAAGGTAGATTTTCACTAAAATTGTATTGTAATAGCAAGATTATAATTCAAAAATAAGAACAAGAATAATGAAAATAAAGAATTTGGTTAAAATTGAAATAAATGACAAGGAAATTGATAAAACTGGTCGATGAAACAAGAGTTTGCTTTTCTGAGGAGAGAAATCAGTTGACGATATGTGTGGGTGTCCCCGCCATACTGCGTTATCTTCCTTTTATAGGTTGTTGCATCCATCTAGATCCATTTTTTAAAGGATTTCACCATTTTGTAAAGGATTTCACAGTTACTCCACACAGGATATATATCAATTTGGATCATGTCCTTGATCATGATTGACAGCTGATTGATTCTTTCCTTGTGTGGAGGGCGGCTTGATTGCTTACTTGACTTCGTTCTAGAGCCTCGTTAAATGACCAAGATATCAATCACGCCAATTATTCATTAATCACGTAGACATATCCAGCCATCAAGTTGTAATTGATCTTGGTGTAAGAGCTCGTAAAGGACTGTTTGTATTCATATGAAAGTGAGGTATTTATACAAGAGTTTAGTATATGATGAGTATGACTAGCTGTACAAGATCTAAAAGAGGGTAAGGCCGATCCTGTGCTATACAACTAAGAGATAAATACAAAACAATTAACTTGCTTTATCACCCTCCCTCAAGCTGGGAGGCTTTGAAAGAACTCGTAGCTTGCACTTTAGGAGATGAAACCGTGGCCTGGCAAGAAGTTTAGTCAAAGCATCTGCAACCTGATCTTCACTCGAAATGTACTTAACTTGCAGTTCTTTCTTCATGACTTTATCCCGCACATAATGGAAATCAATCTCAAGATGGCGTGATCGAGAATGGAAGATGGGAGACATTGTTAAATATGTAGCACTCAGGTTGTCACACCAGAGTATCGGTTTTGCATCCAGAGGATATCCAATTTCAGCAAGTAGACTTTGCAACCAGTAGACATCACTTGTACTAGAGGCTAAGGTTCGATATTCGGCCTTAGTGGAAGAGCGAGACACTATTCTTTGTTTCTTCGAAGTCCAAGAAATTAAATTTGAGCCATAGAAAATTGCAAGTCTGGTAGTCGATTTTCGATCATCCAAGCATCCCCCCCAATCCGAATCAAAATAAGCACTAACCTGGGAGTTTGTGTGTCTAGTGAGATTGAGTTCATGGTGTTTAGTTCCAACTAAGTAGCGAAGAATGTGCTTTACTGCTACCCAATGCGAGTACATTGGCGAATGCATAAACTGAGACACTTTGTTCACTGCATAGGTGATATCGTGTCTTGTAAAAGAGAGATACTAGAGTCCTCCAACTATACTCTGATACAGGGTAGCGTCTGGAAAAATTTCGCCATTACTCATCATCAGTTTCTGTTGCGGACATGATGGGGTTGAGATAGAATTTGCCATTGCCATCTTGGCTTTATCCAGCAACTCACTAATGTATTTTTGTTGTGTGAGAAGTAAGCCATCAGAATTCCGAATTGACTCAACTCCGAGGAAATAGTTGATACCTCTAATATTTTTCAATGCAAAAGATTGCTGCAACAATGTAATCAAGGCATCCATTGTTGATTTATTTGAGCCAGTTAGGAGAATATCATCCACGTAAATCAGGCAATAGATTCGAGTGGAGCCATTGATGTAAAAGAAGAGTGAAGAATCTGTTTTCGATCCCTGAAAACCATGCTCAACTAATTTGTCAGTAAGACATTTAAACCATACCCTGGGAGCCTGTTTGAGACCGTAAAGAGATTTGAGAAGCTTGCAGAGATGTGTGGAGTTATTCGGATCAACAAACCCGACTGGTTGTTCCATAAAAACAGTTTCTTCCATTTTTCCATGCAAAAATGCGTTGGATACATCCAACTGTTGAATCGGCCAATTTTGTTGAACAGCAAGAGACAATATAAGCCGGACAGTTTGGGGTTTTATCACCGGGCTGAAGGTTTCATTGTAATCCAAACCAGGGCGTTGGTGAAACCCTTTGGCAACAAGCCATGCTTTGAATCTTTACATACTGTCATCTTTGTGCTTCTTAATTCGGAACACCCACTTGCAGCCAATAATGTTTTGAGCAGAGTGGCGAGGAACTAGTTCCCAAGTTCCATTGCGGATTAAAGCGTTGTATTCTTCAGCCATTGCATGCCGCCATTCAGGGGATTTTAAAGCTTGGGAGGCGGTGGTTGGTTCAACCAAATTTGTTGCTATATGGGTGTTGGCTTTAGGTTTTGGTTTTAGATTTCTCGTGTCTGAACGGGTTACCATACGGTGTGTTTTGGTTTGTCGGTTTGGTGGATGGTTGTTGTACTTAGAGAGATCAACTATCAGAGATAGTCCTGGAGATGCCGCTGCTGGTGGAGTTGGGGAATTTTCTGATGCTACGGCGGAGGTAGTGTTAGGTTTAGATGGAGTTGTTGGAGGTGGGTTTTGGTTGGAGAGGTCGGGTTGATTTAAAGGTTCTATTGGAGTTGGTGTTTCGGGTATGTTTGTAGTTGGGCTTGGGCTTGTTGGTTGAATTGGTGTAATTGGTGATTGTTGTTGGGCTTGTGAAATTAAAAGTGAAGGGAATTGGTTATTTGTTGGGTTCGGTTTCGTGGTGTGTGTTGGTATTGAATTGTTTTCTGTTCTTGAAATTGCCATGGGGGAAAAGGGAGTTTGTTGGTACAACAGTAGGTGCCATTGGGCCATTACTCACTTGAAATGGAAAAACATGTTCATCAAACAAAACATGGCGTGAGATATGAATTTTGCTAGTTTCAAGGTCAAGATATTTGTACCCTTTGTGAAGCTTGATGTATCCTAAGAATACACATTTGGTTGACCGTGGAGACAATTTGTTCTGAGCATAGGGACGGAGCCAGGGATAACAAAGGGAGCAAAAAGTTCGCAGTGTGTCGTATTTGGGCTTTTCATGAAAGATTGTTTCAAAAGGGCTTTTATGGTAGAGTTTCGGTGTCGGTAGTCTATTTATGATGTAGATTGCGGCATCAAAAGCATAGGCCCAATATTTTAACAGAACACCTGCATGATACATCAGTGGTAGTCCAGTTTCCGTAACGTGTCGATGTTTTCTTTCTGCACACCCATTTTGTTCGGGTGTATGTGGGCATGAGCTGCGTTGAGTGATTCTGTTTTGGGCTAGGTATTGGGTTAAGGCCTGGTATTCCCCGCCCCAATCTGCTTGGAAAGATTTGATCAGTCTGTCAAAAAAATTTTCCACAATAGCTCTAAATTTGATAAAGACATTTAAGACATCAGACTTATTTTTGACAGTGAATAGCCAGGAATGTTTGCTAAAATGATCAAAGAATAGCACATAATAAATAGAATTTTCAACAGACTTTATTGGAGATGGGCCCCAAACATCGGAGCAAACAAGTTCAAGTGGCTCTTTAGCCTGAAATAAAGAATCGGGAAATGCCAATTTCTTGGCTTTGCTAATGCAACAAGCATGACATAAAGAATTATTGGAAGACTTAAAGGAAATTGAATTATCATTCAATGTTTTTCTAACTGTCCTAATGGAAGCATGGCCAAGGTAAGCATGCCAAGTGGTTAAGCTAACAAGGTGTGCACGAATTGGCTGTCTGTTGAACTGGATTGGGTAAAGACCATTTTTACTCCGATCTCTGAATAAAACCTACCTTGTGGGAATATCTTTCACATCAAAATGATAAGGAAACAATTCCAAAGAAACATTATTATTTTTGGTAAAGGAGTGAACATATAACAAATTGTTAGAGGAGGCAGGAACATGCAGAATATTATCAAGCTTAAAAGAATTATGACCAGCAGATAATATTGAATAACCAATATTTTTGATAGGTAGAGTTTTACCATTTCCAATTGTTACTGAATCAGGGCCAGAATATTCGTTGTGAATCCCAAGGTTTTCCAGATCAACGGTTAGATGGTGAGTGGCACCCGAGTCTGCAAGCAAGATACTTGTGTTTGGTGGTTGTATTGTGGCAAGGTTGCTTTGTGGCTTCATTGTTGGTTGGTTTCGGTTGTTTTGGTTTTTGGGTGTCGGGCATTGTCTAGCAGAATGTCCAAATCCATTGCAGTTAAAACAGGTAATGTTTTGAGTGTCAGTAGCATTACCTCCTTGCACATAAGATGATTGTGCCGAATTGAAATTTTGTACTGCAAAATTCTGCCTGCCTCGACCTCAACCTCTTCCTCCACGACAACCTCTTCCTCTGGACTTGGAGTTTTCTCGTGCTGCAAACTAAGCAGTAGGAGGGATTGCAACACTGGTTTGATCTGCTCCAAGCTGAGATTCCTCGCTGAGCAACAAGCCATATAAGTTGTCAAACTTAATAGGCTCCAATTTTGCCTCTAGGGCTCGAGTAAAGGGGCGGTAAATTTCTCCCAATCCGCCAAGAACTGCATCTACCAGTAGTTCTTCATCAAGAGGGTTGTTAAGGGCTGCTAACTAATCAAAATAACCCTTAGCTCGTTGCATATAAGCTGTTATTGACTCTTGCTTTCGCTCAATTTTCAAAAGAGCTGCTCTAATATGGCGAATATGAGGTTTTGCGCCAGATGAGAAGGAAGTAACAAGCTTCCCCCAAGCTTGTTTGGCAACGGTAACACCGACCACTTGAGGTAAGACTCATTCGGATAAAGAGCAAGTAATCCAGGCGAGAACCATCTGATCTTGTTGGAACCAGTTTTGATAGGCTAGATTTGGTTGACTGTTGGCCAAAGTTGGCTCAGGTGCTGCAGTGTTTTCTTCAATATGTGCCGTTAAATTATAGCTCTGTATGATTGGTCTTATTAGCGCTTGCCAAAGTAGAAAATTGGTGGGAGTGAGCTTAACCGAAACTTGTTGAGAGATGTTTGGAAAAGGAGAGATGGAGGTTATTTGGGCGGAGGAGCTGGCGGCTTCAACAATCGACATGGTTTATGTTTGTTGTGAAAAGAGAGTTTGAGTCGAGAAGGAAAAAAAAAAGAAATTTGGTTTGAGTAAAAGTGTAAAACCCTATAGCCCTGATACCATGTAAAACATCCAACCTAAAACCAAATGGCAATAGGTGGAGAGGCCCTTCATGTATACAAGGCACCCAGTCATGTCAAACATAACCAATGTGGGATATTACCACTCTAACACGCCCCCTCACGTGTTGCGCGGGACAACACTGAAACAGAACGAACCTGCACATTGATACAACCGGGTCTGGGGCGCAACAGGACAGACTTGAACTCTGATACCATGTAAGAACTCGTAAAGGAGTGTTTGTATTCATATAAAAGTGAGGTATTTATATACAAGAGTTTAACACATGATAAGTATGACTAGCTGTACAAGATCTAAAAGAAAGTAAGGCTGATACTGTGCTATACAATTAAGAGATAAATACAAAACAATTAACTTGCTTTATCACTTGGCACGAGCCATCGATCAAGCAATTACATAAGGGCCGTCGGCATGCTTGAACCATATGATGGCTTGATCACGACGGAAACTTGACCATATGATGGAAATTTAAGCATCGGCATAAATATTACTCAGACATTGGCCAGTAAACTCCTTGGATAATAATGGCCATCGACCTTAGAAAGAACAAAGTGGCCATCGGCTTAAGACAAAGCCAAATTGGCTTTGAATTCCTAACATGGCCAATTCGGCCATTAACTCTGCTTTGAGCCAAATTGGCTTCCCATTTTATTTGTAATCGTTCTTAGCATTTATATGATTTAATTAGCAAAGCCAAATGTTTAAATATGCCATCGGCCTGGGTGAGACAGCGATCTGGATGCTGGTGTGAGCTTCGGCCTTGGCATCTTTGAGCATTGTCCTCCTGCTTTGCGGTTGTCGATGTCCACTCATTTGCGCAAAATTATTATTACCCCAATTTGTAAATTGTGGTATAAAGTATAAACAGTAACAAATCATGAATATAAAACTTAAAGATATTAAGGAACTAGTCATTAAAAATTAATAAGTTTTTTTGGCACAAAAATTAAAAATTAATAGGTTAGTTATTAGTTAATTAATTAATTAATTAATTGATTAATTGGAGACACCTTTACATGCTCAAGGCACCGATTTGCTTTCATCACATGCTCAACAAAGCTTGTAATTCCACTTTAGGAGATTTAGACATAGTTCATTTAAGTAATAAAGTAACGCAACTAAAAAGATGAGTCTAACTGTGTGTTAATATCTATGATTTGTCCTCCTTTTCATTATTGCCTTGACTACCTATTTCAGCTAATTAAAAAAGTTGGTTCAAATTCATTTACTTCAAAAGAGTGGGGATTTATGCCTTCATGGTGAGTTTGGTATTGCTTTAAAAGTAAATATTTGGCAGCCAAACCCGAAGGCAATGCCTAACCATCATCAAGTTTTGGGCTAAATGCTCAAATAACGATCTAACCTTTATGAAAATGTTCAATTTAGGATTCAACCTTTTAATTTGGTCAAATTAGGGTCTTAGCGTTTCAAGTTTTACTTAATTAATTAATAATAAGGGCTTGGTTTGCTCAAATAAAGGCCAACAATTTCCATTTTGCAATGCTCATGTCAAATTTTCAGTTGTTAACAATCACATTAGGTCTTTATTTGAGAAAAAAAATTAAAACATTGGGCCTTGATTAGATCAAATTAGAAGGTTGAGTCATAAATCAAGCATTTTAATTTGCAAAGATTAAGCCGTATTTGAACAAATTAGCCCTAGTTTGGGTTCAACTATTTTTGCAGTTTAAGTAGGACAAACGGAGCCATATTGTCAAAAAGATCATTGTTTACCTGATAACAATTTCAAGCTGGATTTTGATCTCGCCATTCTACAGATTTCGAAAAACCTTATTAATTCTATAAATTCTGTCTTTTCGCTCTAGAATATGTCGATCATCTAGACTTTATAGTTTATATCTATATCTATATCTATATCTATATCTATATATATACTATATAAGTCTAAACTTCAAAACCATTGACCTGAAATATCTAAAATAACCTTTTTAATTTTAAGAGTTTAGTATTCATTTAAAGGGTAAACATGTATTTATCAAATTAAACTTTTAAGGTTCAATATGTAATTTCTTTTATCAATTAAATTAAATATATTATTATATTAAAATTTATAATTTCTTTTACCGCACCCTTATTTCAATTAATTTTTAATTCCTATGTAATATATATAATAATTAAAATACTTACATTAATTAAATGTAATACTATAATAACTGAAATACTTACATTAATTAAATTCTTAGGTATTTTTCTTAATTCAAATTCTTAGGTATTTGTGCAAACGTATTGACTAAAAAAAAATATTGTTTTGTTGGTAAAAAAAAAGAAATATTGTTTCCTTAATAATAAATAAATCTGATCTTAATAACTTTTATAATTTTGAAATTTCGTTTGACATTGATCTAATTTAATTTAATAAATCAACCACTAATGTTCAACTAATTTTTTTTGGTATAGTTCTATATATATAATAGTAATGTGTTGTATCTTATTCACTACAACTTTGTTAGTAATCTTAGACTTAAAAAATTAATAACATTCACCATTGATAAATAAATCGGATCTTTAATATCTTTTATAATTTTGAAATTTTGTTTGACATTGATCTAATTTAATTTAATAAATCAACCACTAATGTTCAACTACTTTTTTTTGTTATAGTTATATATAATAATAATAATGTGTTGTATCTTATTCACTACAACTTTGTTAGTAATCTTAGACTTAAGAAATTAATAACATTCACCATTCATAAAGTTATTAAGCATGTAAGGTTGCTACATTTCTTGATATAATACTATAGTTTAGCTTTCTAATTAGTAAGCATAAATGAGAAATTTGATAACCAAAATTGCTAAGAATGTAAGGTTATTAAATTAGTTGAAAGTTATCTAAAAAAAATTAGTTGAAAGTAGTATAATGCCTTTCTAATGATCATTATAGTTTTTTTTTTGTAACCTTAAATAAGATCATTACCTTTTTGCTATGTTATTTTAAATCACATTGATCATTCATTAATTTGGTAGAATTATAGCGAGATATCAATTTTAATTTTACTTCAACTTGCCAAAGATACACATATATAGTATATAAATTAGTTCTCTATCACAAAAAAAAAAAGCAATTTTGTACACCTAATTTTATACTTCCTTATGTTGCATTAAGTTTAGTTATAAGTTATAACCTTATATGGAAATTTGACTTACAGGTCCGGGTATATTTGGTTGAATTGTGAGATTTTGGAGAAATATGATAATCAAAATTACAAAAAATGTAATAAGAAATATGATAACCAAAATCACAAAAGATGTAAGGTTATTGAATTAGTGGATAATACTATACCTCTTTTGTGATCATTATAGGTTTTTCAGTAACTTTTGAGAAAAAAATGGCAAATATTCACCATTGATGAAAGTTTACTAATGTTATTAAAAAAATAAGGATTGGTAAATACAATTTTAATAGAGTAACTTTTATAGCATTTTTAGTAAATTTAAGTAATAAAATTTGTAACACTTTATTGATGATATAAAAGGTTACTAAAATTAATAAGGATGTAAGGTTCTTTCAATCTAGATAGTACTATAATGTTTTCCATAATCTTTTAAGTAATTAATCATAGATAAGAAAATCAGTACTGTACGTATCTTTATAGTGTAAGGTCATTAAAACCATTGACCTGAAATATCTAAAATAACCTTTTTAATTTTAAGAGTTTAGTATTCATTTAAAGGGTAAACATGTATTTATCAAATTAAACTTTTAAGGTTCAATATGTAATTTCTTTTATCAATTAAATTAAATATATTATTATATTAAAATTTATAATTTCTTTTACCGCACCCTTATTTCAATTAATTTTTAATTCCTATGTAATATATATAATAACTAAAATACTTACATTAATTAAATGTAATACTATAATAACTGAAATACTTACATTAATTAAATTCTTAGGTATTTTTCTTAATTCAAATTCTTAGGTATTTGTGCAAACGTATTGACTAAAAAAATATTTTTTTGTTGGTAAAAAAAAAATATTGTTTTCTTAATAATAAATAAATCTGATCTTAATAACTTTTATAATTTTGAAATTTCGTTTGACATTGATCTAATTTAATTTAATAAATCAACCACTAATGTTCAACTAATTTTTTTTTGGTATAGTTCTATATATATAATAGTAATGTGTTGTATCTTATTCACTACAACTTTGTTAGTAATCTTAAACTTAAAAAATTAATAACATTCACCATTGATAAATAAATCGGATCTTTAATATCTTTTATAATTTTGAAATTTTGTTTGATATTGATCTAATTTAATTTAATAAATCAACCACTAATGTTCAACTACTTTTTTTTGTATAGTTTTATATATAATAATAATGTGTTGTATCTTATTCACTACAACTTTGTTAGTAATCTTAGACTTAAAAAATTAATAACATTCACCATTGATAAAGTTATTAAGCATGTAAGGTTGCTACATTTCTTGATATAATACTATAGTTTAGCTTTCTAATTAGTAAGCATAAATGAGAAATTTGATAACTAAAATTGCCAAGAATGTAAGGTTATTAAATTAGTTGAAAGTAGTATAATGCCTTTTTAATGATCATTATAGTTTTTTTTTTGTAACCTTAAATAAGATCATTACCTTTTTGCTATGTTATTTTAGATCACATTGATCATTCATTAATTTGGTAGAGTTATAGCGAGATATCAATTTTAATTTTACTTCAACTTGCCAAAGATACGCATATATAGTACATAAATTATTTCTCTATCACCAATAAAAAGGAAGGACATATGAATTAGTAACTAGGAACCAATTTTGTACACCTAAACAACTGCCAGTGAGACCCATCATGTAAATACCAGATAAAATAATACCAAAAACATGAAGTAAGTAATAAATCTGAAATACTGAAGTTTGCAAATCATAGTAAAAGCGGAAACATTAAAAATAAATACGGTAGTAAAAATGCTGTAACATTTAAAAACCGTAACCACAAATCAATGGAGAAAACCAGAAATCGAAGTAAAACAAAAACGAGGAACAAGAGATAACAAAAACCAAAAACAACTGCCAGTGAGACCCATCATGTAGTGAGAAGTACCTCTAACTGGAGGGATCACAGCCTATGGCACCGACTCGATGGTCAAGGGGAAACCCTGATCTTGGCTACCCTGAAAAGTCAACAAGAATTTGAGGGGTGAGTACACGAATGTACTCAGTGAGTGAGCCACCCTCAAAAGGAGACCCGAGAGGGTGGGGTGCACTCATAACCAAAACAATTAGGAAAACCAACAATTNTAAAAACAATGTCATCAATCAAAAAC